>BPTQ01000002.1:223229411-223528322 GCA_019973895.1 Chrysanthemum seticuspe
TAATATGATGCATATATAATTTAAGAAATGACCGGAATTTGTGAATTGTGACATTCTTCCCATGTCAGCGGAATCACGTCCCCGTGATTCGATTAACGATACTATGGTCCGAACCTCTACAAGAGTTCTAAAAGTTCATGATCGTACGAACAGTCTAAATGATCATATCAATGCCCATGCGTACAGGTTCCCCATTCAACTAAGTACGTGCCCGTGATCAGATTTGATAGGGTAAACTTATCCAATATCGAACGTAGCTCTCAAAAGACCTTTAGGTAGTCGATTCTAATTTAATCTCACAACTCATCAAACAAGAACTGTCATGAGATTAAACTAAACCGACTTGAGTAAACTTGTCTCTTAGCTTGATTTTCGCAACTCATCAAACAAGAACTGTCACTAGATCAAGCTAGGAAACAAGTTGTTAGAAAGGTAGGATGCCACATCCTTGAATGAAGTCTTTTGAAAGATTCGCTCGATATTCGATTTGCTTACACAATCAAATCCAATCAACAAAATATATAACAACTAAGGTCGATATCAATAGGTCTCAAATTAATCAATGACGTGAACGTGGCAAAGATTGGAAGGAAGTTACGCACCCAAAATCATGTCGTACAGAAATAAGGTAGTTGTTCAAAGAGATGTACCCGTTAAGCGTTGCGGGCTTCCTCAGTGCCCAGATAGAATGCTCGACCACGTGCGGAAGGAATTTCGATGTTCTGATCTTGTGGGCCTTCTATTGCCAACGCCAGGTTTGGACGATTACCTCCTTGATTGGGAGTTCCTTTCAGCTTTGGACAGGTATTGCGAAGGTGATCTAGACTTCCACACTCGTAACATGCTTTTCTCTGTCCTTGATTTCCAGTTCTGTTTGAGCAATTTCGCACGAAGTGACCCGTCTGTCCACATTTGCCGCACCTTGGGCAGTCTCCTGAGTGATGATAATTGCATCGAGTACACAAAGGATGTGGACCTGCATATCCTTTGCGCTCCTGGGTGGTCGCCCCATAGTTCTGGTTTATTCGCTGCCTCTTGTTTTGCTGATTCTGGTCTCGGCTTCCCTGGTGATCCTCCTGTCGCTTTCGTCCATTGTTTGAAGTACCTTCTCCGTTGTTGGTTCGTCTAGCATCGAGATGTATTATAATTTGGGTGAGTAGATTCGCTATTCCAGCAGCGTTGTTGTCTAGATCGTCATTGTGGTTTGGGTTGCCGTTGTTGTTACCTCCTGAGCGTGTGTTTCTTGCAGCGATGATCCTACAGTGGACCAAAACATCGGGTTGAGTAAACGACATTCGAACGAAGTCAGATGAGGTGCAGAACGGTGGTAATGTGTTATAGTGATCGAAACATGACAGGAACAGAGACATGCTATGTCTAACAAGTCGAAAGATGGAAAAGAGAAGATATGAACAAGGTACGGTAATGTAGACGTGAACGTAAAAACATGCCATGCATACCCACCCGACCAATGCAACTTCAGGTGACCAGACTCTAAAGACTCGACTAATCATGATTTAAAACTACCACTCTTATCATTGCATGGTTCTTCATAAATTAGACATAGTTGATCAGGCTATGTATAATTTATGAGTAACAATGCAACGATAGGACTAGTTGACTCGAATGGTGTTCAATGTTTTAAAAAAATTTTCCGGTTATAGCTGTGATTTTTATTTTTGAAAAATCGGCATTCTCTATAACCTTTGTCTCTGGTACCAATCTGTCACACCCTCGCCAGAGGCGGAAACGCGAGGTGTAACGGAAGGGAACATAAGCACAAATTAATAGAACATGCCAACATTAAGATTAAAAAGAAATAATACTCCAATACAATACTAGTTTAGCCGTCATCGGCAAATATATTACAAAGTTTAGATTCCAAAAATATTGAGTTTTATTACATACGACTTGTAGCAACCAGTGAAAACTTCTTTATGCAAGACTTGATAGAAAAGTTTACTAACGATCACCTGAAATGCATGAGAGAAAAACGGGTCAACTATGAAAATAGTTGGTGAGTAAACACGTTTAGTGAAATAAGAAAACTCGTAAGAAAAAAAATATACAAAGCTTTCGGTCAACGAAAAATAGTTCTCAAAGCAAAGGCATTGTTTATCCACTCAGTTCCAAATTCCGCCCATACAAAACTTGCAACCTGTGTGTACACAACCCATTGCACAAAAATTATAGCGCGTCAAGTAATCAAGTGTAAGTGGTCATAATAGTTCACAATATAGTACCACGAATATAATAATAATTTAGGTATGCTTACGATGAAGCCAAATTAAGTTGGGTGCCACTTCCCAAAGTTATGTTGGGTGCCTCTTCCCAAAGATATACTGGGTACCTCTTCCCAAAGATATACTGGGTACCTCTTCCCAAAGATATACTGGGTACCTCTTCCCAAAGATATACCGGGTACCTCTTCCCAAAGATATACTGGGTACCTCTTCCCAAAGATATACTACGAACAAAGGTGTCTATATAGTGATGCTCCGAACATGGGAGACTTTATAGTGATGCTCCGAACATTGGAGACTTTAGGACAAGGTCATAACACGTACGGTTCAATAAGTTCAAATAAGTCAAAAGAGTTCACAATTGTAAGGATCAATTTAATTCAAGTATGGTTCATGCATTCAGCCCCAAAATATAGTAAAACGGTAAAAAGGGGATGTGATTACTCACTTGGTAAACTGAGGCGATGACAAAAGTGAGTACACCGAGGTATAATGTGATGTGTTAACCGGGACCTATTACGAATGATATGATATGTCATGAGTTGCAATGTAATGTTATGCATGCACTTCGTATGTTATTTATACCATTAGCGAGTTTTGAAAATATTACTTGTCGTCGAAAATACTCTTTTGACGTCTAGACCCTTCAAAAATGACTTTACAAGTATTTACGTCAAAATGTCATCCTACAATGGTTTTATAATGATTTTTTTTGGTGAAATTACCATTTTTCGTCGCAAAACAATGTCGTCGGAAAAACCATGAAATCAACAAAAACGGCTTCGGAAAAGTAGTCGTAAAATGGTGTACGTCGATCGTTAGAGAACGAACTCGACTGTTTTGGAAAGTTTGTATCGATATCTAGAAGTTTCAGTTCAGGAGTTTTCGTCCAAAAGGTCTCGATCATAAAGATATTAAAGGTTAAAGTTGGTGATTTTTGCTAATTGTGTGCAGAAAATAAGTTTCGGCCAATGTTTGAACATCCGTAGATAATTTACTATAACTCCGCTTAACAAACAGCTTTTTGTTTTGAAAAATATGGCCGATGAACTTGATTTTTCTAGAAGACAACTCGTTCCAAAAAGTTTCACATCATGGTTAAAAACTGCCGCAAACATAGCCCTTACAGTTAATAAAATACTTGTAACGTAAAAATAATATAGTTTTTCAGAAAATAATAGTTACGGCAACTTTATAAAAACGTGCATATATTTGTCGTTTCAAATCCGTTTTCTACGTATAATATGTCCTTAGCTTCGTATCGGAGTAAACTAATATATTTTTGAGAAGTCGAAATAATTTGTGAAGCTTAAGGCTCGTTTTTGACCCGAAAATACTAAAAACAGCAAGCTGAAATTTTCTGAAAATATACGTTTCGTCGTCAAACTTTAAAAATTCACCACGGCTTCGTTATAACTCCGTTTTTATCCGTTCAAAAGGCCACGGATTCGTTTTAAAGTATATTTTCTAAATATCAAGGCCAAAATTTCGTACTAACTGTCGGATTTTCCAGAAAACTGAAACAAGGACAGAACCTTTTATATACGTATGAAAAATAGTTTTTCTCGGACAAAACCTATTCTAATCCCTTCAAATCAACTCCAAAGCTAATCTAATCCTACCATACACCTTCTTAGGGTGTCATGGGTTCCTAATCACCATCAAGACCAAAGAATACCATGGGAATATTTATAGGATGACCATAAGTATATAAAACTTCTAAAATCATGAAATAAATGGTATAAATCACATAACATGCATATAAGCTCCAAAAATGAAAAGAAACATATGAAAATGAAAAGGAAACTTGAAAATGATAAAAACATGCTTACAAGTGATTATGATGAGGTGCAAAGAACAAGGTTAGCCTAAACACTCTTGGTTTTTATTTCAAAACCTAATAAAGAGTATTAACTAGATTGTTATATAACTTGAGCTTGATAAAAAAAAATGGTGATCCCTTGTACACCTTGATGAAGAACCGGTTATTAGGAGAGAACAAAGGAGAGAAAAGCTTTTGCAACTTGATGAATTATTTGAGTATGAAAATGAGAAGAATGAAAGTGTAGAATATTAAGTAAGTGTGAAATAATTTTTGAGTGTAGATCTAGCTTTGTGAAAAAGAGTTACCAATCAATAAATGACTTCACCCTCCCCATAGGGCCGGATTTTTGGGGAGGGGTTGTCTCTCCAATTCATTTTTTTTTTTTTTTAAATCTATTACTAGTATAATTTGTTTAATATTTGTGAAATTTTGTAAGAAAAGGTAAGTAAAATGTAGAAAATGTACAAGTAAGTTTTTAATAGTTCAAAATAGATTGTAAAGAGATGATAAAAATTGTAAAAATACTTTCCTTGTGAAAATTGAGTGATAAATAATTATCGTATAATTTTAAGAAAAACGACGTAATAATTTAACTTTAACGATTTACGTACCAAATAAATTTGAAACACTAGGAAAACTAAAAATATAGTTTTTATAAACTAAATGTAAGTTTAAAAATATGTCGGGATCATTTCTGAAAGTAATGGATTAAATATACAAAATAATAACTTACGCGATAACGTTTATTTAATATAAAATTCACGCGTTAAATGTGAAATGAAATGCCATGAATGAATTAATATGATGCATATATAATTTAAGAAATGACCGGAATTTGTGAATTGTGACAGTGTCAGGCATAGCATTATTCGTGAGCTTATCATGAATGGGGTGGTATCTATAGAGTTTGTGAGATCTCAACAGAACTTAGCTGATCACTTGACGAAGGGTCTGGCTAGAGACTTGGTTATAAAGTCTGCTAAAGGGATGTGTTTAAGTCCAACTTAGTCACTGAATGCTAGGACACCCAAATCCCTCCTGAGGAAACTTAGGAGCTGAGTTCAATGTGGAAAGCTGAACATTCAGTGGACTGGAGCACATGTTTTATTTACATCCCAAGGTTGTGCTCAGAACCTGCTGAAAGGAGGATGAAGTCTATACTTCTTAATGGTTATTTTTTCTTTGAAAAAGTGCTTGGCAGGAGCATGAATAAAGAGGAACCACCTATGTAAATGTTGAAGTTTTGCCGCTTCAGGAAGTTTTGGACTTTTAGCTTTTACAACATTTATGAATTTGGATATGGACACATGGCTTGTATAGTGTAAGGAGCTTTTAAGTGTTTGAAAACTTGTGTGTATTTTATCTTCAGGTATTCAAATGGGTTGAAGGGTTCAATTCTTAGAACACCCTGATTCTCGAATATTTGAACGTGTAATTTACTAAGATGGAAATTCAATCCTCAGGACATTTTCGTTTATGCACATGTTTTGATTGATGTTTATTTTTCATGCAAAGGAAGTGAACTAAATTTGGGGAGGATTGTTGGAAAATTTAGTGCACTTGTGGGATTAGTTCACACCTTGTAATGGGTTAGGAGGTACGGAGTGTACACCCGTAAGGTCCATGAACACTCTGACTCTTATAAGTGGTTTGTATTGGTAGTGCTAGTAGAAAGTACTGCTGGTGAAAGTACTGCTTGTGGAAAGTACTGCTTGTGGCTTCCACTGATAAGCAGTGTTTCCACTGATAGGCAGTGTTTCCACTGAAGTGGTGTATCCACTGATAGTGCTATGAAAGTACTGATAAGCAGTGTTTCCACTGATAGGTTGTACTTCCACTGCAAGTGAAAGTACTGCTAGTGGAAAGTACTGCTTATGGAAAGTACTGCTAAATGGCAGTTACAACTTCTTTATGACCACGTTTAATTGGTCATGTAACCACTAACGGCTATAATGGGGATAATTATGAGGCTATTAATGGGCCGATTAATACTCATAATTCCATTGGAATAGCTCAAGAGTAACCTCCTATATATAGGAGATCTGAACATGCATGAGGAACACACAGAAAACACAAAACACTTATAAGCGCAAGGGTTATTGAATTGTGCCTAATTCTATAACTGCATTTGGTCTTATCCCAAGTAGATATCCGTGTAACCCAGGCATTAGGGTCGAATAGTTTACTTTGGAAAGTGATCACACGATTCCAAGTGATATCCGGTAACCACCTAGTGGTATCTGTTACTGCTGACCTTGTTGTTTGTTTCTGCTGAACAGTTGTTGATTATCTTTACCCTGTTGCTGGGCAACTGACGCCAACAGTGTCCTTATTAGAGAAACCGCTAAGATCGAAATCAGGAAGGGACATGCACAAGCGATCCATTGCATACCCATAATCAGAGTCAACCCCATCAATAACACATCCCCGAAGAATGTGATCCTGCAAACTCCAAAATTGCGCCATCGAGGCCACAAAAGCATAAGTAGATACATCCTCAGCCGAACATAAACCCAACCCACCAAATCGAGTCGGAAGGGATGCGAGCCTCCATTGAAAATCCCAAAAAAAAGGGCCCCCACAAACCACAATGGCCTCTATTGCCTTCCGAAGGCCATTGTCAAAAACAGAAACAGCTTCCCCTATATACATAGGTTGGCACGTTCTGAGACCGAACATCAGCTTTGCGACGCCCATACATGAGCGAAGCAAAAGGAGCTCAGATTGAGGGTCGCGCAGACTTGTGAGACAACTCATTAGTTCCACAGCACGAGATGCCATTTTCACAGCCAAACTACTAATAAACCCATTATTTACTGATAAAATGAAAATAAGTTTTTAATGATAAAATGAAAATAAGTTTTTAAATGCTAGAATACTAGGGTTAGAGATTCTCTCAAGTTATTTATAACTTGATTGATCAAGTTGCAATTATCAATCATTGGATTAAATCCAATGGCTCCAATCATCTCATGTTCTTTTGATTTAAGCCATTGGATTTGATCCAATGGTTGATAATTGCCCAACTTGATCAATCAAGTTATAAATAACTTGAGAGGATCTCTTCCCGAATACTAGTACCTTCTCCGTCTCAAATAATTGAAGTCTTTTATTTGAACTTTGATACGGTGTGTTTGTTTTTTTTTTAAAGTATTACTAGCCATCTTACTCTTACTAGTAATAGGAGGGTAGACGTTTTGCTTGTTTGTTTTTTTTTAGTCAGACCCAGTTAGACATATAACATCTTACTCAGTAAGAGGTGGGAGACTTGTCTTACTGCCTCTTACTCTATAAGAGATTGAAGACTTGTGTTAATTAACTATGTTATATTTATGATAAAAAGTCTTGTTTCATATTTATATAAGTTACTTATTATCGCATTGCGTTAGTATAATAAATAAATTGTAGAAACGAGCATTTAAAATCATTCGGACAATTATACAAAAACAAACAACATTATTTTGTTCAGATTTAGACTATTTAGCCACCTCTTACAAGTAAGATGTGGTAGTCAGATTCAGACCTAAAACATCTTAATGAAACAAACACACCCTAAATATATTTGTTTGTGTAATATAATAATTAACGAAAAATATATGAATAAATTGGTTTTTAAATGTTTTTTTTTATTGATATAATTTTCATCAAATATTATATAATAAATGCAAAAATATTAAAGATCGTAGTTGAGAAATGAAGACTTTAGAAAGTCAAATGAGAAAAATTATTTTGGGACGGAGGGAGTAATATTAAACGAACGAACCGAGCCTAAACAAGCTCGAGCCCAAGTTTGAGCCTAAGTTTGGGCTCGTTTAATAACCGAGCTCGAACCCGAGCTTTATATAAAAAGCTCGATTAGGTTCGTGAGCCTAAACGAGCCTTAAAAATGTATCCGTATATATATTTTCAATACATATAACCATGTATAAACGAGCTCGAGCCTAGTGTGATTAACGAGTTTTCGAGCTTTATTTCATTCAACACGTTATATATGTTAGTCGAGCCCGAGCCGAGCTCGAGCTCAAAATATGAGGCTCGAAACGAGCTCGAGCCCGAGCTTTACATATATAAACGAGCCGAGCTCGAGTTCTGGCAGGCTCGGGCTCGGCTCGTTTCCACCCATAGTAGTAAATCTTGTACACTTTCAAAAATCGTCACTCTAGTGTATCTTTGGACCATTTTACTCCTCCCCACCAATAAAAGGAGTCTTTATAAATTGAAGGGTAAAATGGTCTGAAAATACACCAAAGTGGCGATTTTTAAACATTTAGTACATGAATTTGCAAAAAAAAAGTTTGTTACACACATCTGAAATTTGTGACAAGTAAGATACATTTTAAATACATTAGCCCTTAATTTTAAGTTTCATAAATTTATTGATGGGATTAGTAAAGAATAAAAGACGCAGCAGACTAGGTTTCAGCATCTTTAATAAAAAGTAAACTCCTTTAACAAGGCGGGGGTTTGATATTAAAAATTTGGGCAATTGCATATATACCCACAAAAACTTGCATATTTGCATATATACCCAAAACATGCTTAACTTGCATTGTACATCATGCATTGAAAACTTGTATTTTGAGGAAATATGCAAGTTTTTGAGTTTTAGCGGGTATATATGCAATTCTCCCTTAAAAGAAAAAGGTCAAGCTGACCTAGGGACAGAAAAAATGGTATAAAGCACAATCACTAAATGATTTCACATCTCAAGAAAATCGAACTTGTTTCAACATTACAAAAACACATAAATTGTGTGTGTTTCTTTGTATGTACTCCATTTATATCTAAAAAGGAGAACTAAGGTTTCGTTGAGTGAAATCTAAAATTCACAAGTTTACCATATCCACAGTGAAAAAGACCTGTATTGTAAAGAACACTGCACATATATCCACATGAGTCTGATGTAGATCTTGTATAAAACCCTGTTACATTGTCGCCATAGTCTGCATATAGACGAATATCGACTGTTAAGTTGAATAGTATGACTAAAAGAGCAAAAAGACCATATGAGACCCACTATCAGCAGTTTTTTTTATAATTCATATCTTAGTTCAGTACTGCTACCAGAAAGGTGACCCCTTTGAAGTTTCGTGGGATATTGTAAATTGGATTGTCGCATCTGTTAAATAAATATGAATTTAAATAATTTTTTTCAAAAAATTAACCAAGTTTTTTCTTGAAAAATTAACCAAGTTAACAAGGAGGGAATGCAATGAAATCCCAACAAAAGAGTTGTACTGTAAAATGTATTACCATGTGAAAAGGGTAAGCTGCTTTAATACCCATTGTGGCATCAGCAAATACTTTGGCTTTTTCTGCATCAGCTTCAGCTGCCTCTGCTGCCTTTTCTGCCCGTTCAGCTTCTAAAATAGCTGCTTCTGCCTCCGCAACTGCCTTCATAGCCATGCCAGCAGCCTGCTGAGGTGTCATGCTCCTCATCTTCTCCAACTCTGCATCAATTCCTGCTTTTGTAAGAACCCTGATGGTAGTTTCTGCCTCTGCAACTACCTCTATAGCAATGGCAGCAGTTTGCTGAGGTGTCATGCTCCATATCTTCTCCAACTCTGCATCGTTTTCTGCTTTTGTAAGAATCTTGATAGCATTAGTCTCTCCATTTGAAAAACACCCCTGTTTTACTTCTAAAGGCAATGAAGATGGGCTCCTTTTTGGACCCAAACATGAAGAACTTGGTCCGATCTTGTACCGATGCTTTGCCTGAATCATTATAGAAAGAATATTTAATCAAAGTATATGCCTCATTTTAGTTCTAGAAAGCAGGCATTTACCTTTAGCAATTTTCCGCAATTCATCAAAGACTTCAACTCTGCATGCAAAAGTTTATTAAGGTTTGGAGGTGCTGAATGCTTCTCCTGTAATAAGTTTCTTATTAATGTTGAAATTACAAAATTTCTTGACGAATGACAAAAAAACAAAACAAAATTAAGCATCTGATCATGTCTTCAAATTTGTAACTTATGATGGAACTACCTGAAGGTATTCAGAAATTGCAGCACGGCTAGAACCGCGTTTTTCCTTCATGGCATCCAGTATAAGGTTATCCAGCCTACATTAATCATTTAAACTGTAAATAAAGATTCACCGGAAGCATTTTGACTTGGTTATAACTATAGTTAAACATAATGAAATCAGTGCGAGAAACTGAGAACTAATAATATATTTGAATGTTCATACATTGCTCGGTCTGTAGATAATATGTCTAGCTTACATGCTACTTTTTTGTTGTAATTTGGATGAATCAATGGAAAAGCAATAAGCACGCACACAATCATGTCGAGCACAATTGGTTTAAGTGTGAGGTTGGATGGCTTGAGTGCGTATGGCCTCCACCAGAGCTTTGATAATGTTTGCATTTCACTTATCATACCAGAAACAATGTATATGATGTTTAAATGTCAAAATCGTAGATAACCTTTGTGCCAATTACCCTATAATTTGATCATATTTGCATACAGATACAGTCCTAATTCCATTTGATGCAAGCAGTCTCCCAAGTGTCTTGTATGTTGCTACTTGCTAGTAGTCTTTGTTCTTTACTTTAATATCAAGCTAAAGTTGTTCCACATATATGATTCAAACAGAACGCTATTAGCGGAATCATTGCAGATACTGCAAATAGTTCTCGTTGTTTCTAGGTGTGCACCTATCGTTCCGCATATACCTCAGCAACTATACAAATATTTCGGGACACAATAGTAAACATAGACTTACAACTAGCATCTTTCTAGGATTTCATTGATCAGCTAACTAAAAACAACCGCTTCAGCTAATGAAAACAATGAACACAATGCATATAAGTATATAACAACGAAGAGCTGAATAACCTTGGCATTGGCACCTTAGAACTACCAATTTGCGATGATCCAGCTAAAATTGCAGGAGAATCCAGCATACAATCTTTCAGATCACGTTCTTTACGAGGACTAGAAAGAGTTTCATCCTCATAAATCGTCTGCATTTTTGACATTTTAGGCCTAGCCTTTTGACGAGATCTTCCACTAGCAATCAAGCTCGTATTTCTCCACTTATCCTGCTCTCGGAAAAACGAAAATCATCACAATACAGTATAACAAACACACACCACATCCAATATATACGATACTAAATATACATTAACAAAACTCATGTACAACCTTAAGGTCAACATTGGAACGTTTTTCCAAGACTTTAGCAAACTCCACGTCTCGAATAATTTTGCTCCATTTTCCTAGTCCATACTTGGCGATTCCAGCATTTAAAGCAGCCTCTTCTTCCGGAGACCATTTCGTCTTCGGCGCACCCATTTTCACTTTTCAAAACCTTTCCTCCAACATATACAAAAAAATATAAAAATCTTAGCAAATATATATACCAAAATCCGAAATACACCACGAGCGACTCCGAACGATTTACGGACTACTAGTCAATGTAACAAAATCAATATCATCACATAAAACAGAATTTAATCGATTAATAATACAGTATTATTAAATTTGATTTACAGCAGTTAAAGTGTGTATACCGGTAACAGATAATCAGTTGATGACGTCAGCAACGGGAATTTTGGTTGATAACGGAGTGATCGCTACGTCATCGGTTTGTTACGATGAGTTGGTGAAAATTTTCGCCCAATTTTTTTAATCCGATTTACCCGCCCTTTTAGTGTTTATAAACTAGTAATTTCATTTTTTGGTCCTTTAAGTTATATTACTTTCCAAATTGAGCATTGCTAAAACACGCTTGTTGTTCATTAACTTATCTGTTTTATTTTGTTATTTTGGGCTAATTGTTTAAAAATGTATCATACTTGACACTGTTCGTAGTTGTTTGTATGATTGTTCGAATTTGATTATTTTGTGCACATCTTTTCATATTTTGATTATTATATGTATCGATTGACATATTTTTGGGAATTGAATCACATATTTTGGGAATCGAATCAAGTATATTTCAGGAATCGATATAGAGAATAATCAAAATTTGAAAAGATATGCACGAAATAATCGGATTCGGACAATGGAACATACAACTACAAACGGTGATAAATTTGATACATTTTTTAGACAATTAACCCTTTACTTTTTGAATTATAAACGCTAATTCCTACTTAAAAATAGGGCAAATGGCACAAAAAGGCATTAAAGTTAAAGTCCATTTCCAATTAAGGTATTATACTTTTTTTCTTGCATAAAAAGGTACTCAACAAAAAAATTTGGCGGATTTGGGTTTCTTACTAACGTTCGTTAACTCACTTCGTTAGTATATTACATGTTTAGTCCTTGTGGTTAGGACCAAATTGCAATGAAGGTCCTTACTTTCAATTAAAATTATTTGCACAAATCGTACTCGGTCAACAGTTGTCAACGCCACGTGTCACCACCTGAGTGGTGCCACGTGGCATAGGGTCAGGTCGGATTATTAAGCGGGTCGGGTCGGGTCGTAAACGGGTAGGGTTGCCACGTGGACCAATGAGGTGGTGCCACGTGGCATTGGTATAATATACCAATTTTTCGGCTGGCCTAAGATTCAAACTCGGGTCTTTTGTGTGGGAAGCCAAGCCTTGCCCAACTGGGCTAAGCATAGCTTCAATAATATTTCCCTAAATCAAATACATAACCCTTCCTAAAAGTTAAGGCCCAATTCTTAAATAATAAAAGGTTCAATTTAGTTTTTGGCCTATCAATTTAAGGGGTTATATGGGCTGTCAAAAAATAAATAAATATACCGTCGGACTCGTTTTTTCGTGCTTTTTCCAATGGTATGCTCGAGGAATTTTTTTGACTTTGTTTGGACCTCGAAAAATGTAAAAATCACCGTTTTTACTTTGTTTTTGCATTTTTCGAGGTCCAGACCAAGTCGAAAAAATTCCCCGAGTATACCATTGGAAAGAGCACGAAAAAACGAGTCCGACGGTATAGTTATTTATTTTTTGACAGCCCATATAACCCCTTAAATTGATAGGACAAAAACTAAATTGAACCTTTTATTATTTAAGAATTGGGCCTTAACTTTTAGGAAGGGTTATGTATTTGCTTTAGGGAAATATTGTTGAAGCTATGCTTAGCCCAGTTGGGCAAGGCTTGGCTTCCCACACAAAAGACCCGAGTTCGAATCTTAGGTCAGCCAAAAAATTGGTATATTATACCAATGCCACGTGGCACCACCTCATTGGTCCACGTGGCAACCTGACCCGACCCGCTTAATAATCCGACCCGACCCTATGCCACGTGGCACCACTCAGGTGGTGACACGTGGCGTTAACCACTGTTGACCGAGGACGATTTGTGCAAATAATTTTAATTGAAAGTAAGGACCTTCATTGCAATTTGGTCCTAACCACAAGGACTAAACATGTAATATACTAACGAAGTGAGTTAACGAACGTTAGTAGAAATGGACCCTAACTTTAATGTCTTTTTGTGCCATTTGCTCTTAAAAATAAAGTATTTATAACCTGCTTTAAAATAAGTACTTTTTGAATCGATTAATAATTTGCTAATCCTGTAAAAGATATAATGATACTCGAAAAAAATTATAAATTGTTAAAAAGTTTCAATCAAAGTCATTTATTGGAGATCTAAAGTAGTTATTTACCTGCGTATGAAAAGGTAATTTTGATTTAATATCAAACAAGCAAAATGAAATAAGAAGCTCCTTATATGTTTATGAAAAGCTTGTTTCCGCTCAAAAGTGAAACTATTATGGTGCGTTTGATATGTCGTCACAAATCACAATGAGTACTATAAGTTTGATAGTAGTGGTGGACCCCTCGGTATGAAAGATCCATATTTTGCCTTTGTGATATATATGGAGTATTGGACATATATATCATTATTCTCACATTTGAAAGATTTCATCTTTAACAAACACATGATTGGAATGAAAATTCATTCCCTCATTTCCATTTCGGGATACCAAACGCACCCTTAGAGCACTTGCTATCATAAAGCCCCTCCCCGCATTAACCTTTAAAGTGCGAGTGTTAGAGCTCGTTAGCCACACCACAACCCACGTTAAAGTGACGTTAAGGTGTGCAAGTTATGCCACTAACGTGGCGTTAGGAACTAATGCTGCATTAAAAAAAAAAAAAAAAAAAAAAAAAAAAAAAAAAAAAAAAACTTTACACCCCCCATGATTGAAGTGTGTTCTTGAGTGTGTAATTTTGCAGTGTGTGTGTTTTTGTGTGTGTTTTAACTGTGTATGCGTGTGTTTAGTGTGTGTACAGTTTTTGTGATGGAGAAGATGATATATTACTTGAATTTGCAGTTTAGTCCCTGTGGTACTGTAGTGTTTATAGTTTAGTCCCTGTGGTTATAGCAGCATTTTTTTTTAACAACATTTTTTTTTTTTTTTTTTTTTTTTTTTAATAACATTTTTATTTAGTTTTTTTATGTGGTCGTTTTTTAAGGGTTAATAATCTTTTAAAGCACTATACTTGTCAAGAATGCCAGTTCTGCGTAGCGAATTAAAAAAATAACTCTTTTAGACATTAAAGTTGACATTTTTGTCTTTCTTTAAGTATTATGACCATTTTACCCTTTCTAAATTTTTTTCGAAAGACTTTTTTTTCGATTTTTTTTCCAAAATATTTATTTTGAATTTTTTTTCCGAAATACTTTTTTTTTTGAAATTTCTGAAATTTTTTTCGAATTTCTTTTTTTTTTGGAAATAGTTTTCGAATGGTAAAATGGTCATAATACTTAAAGAAAGACAAAAATGTCAACTTTAATGTCTAAAAGAGTTATTTTTTTAGTTCGCTACGAAGAACTGCCATTCTTGACAAGTATAGTGCTTTAAAAGGTTATTAGCCATTTTTTTTAATTCGTAACGTTTTCTTTCTTTCTTTTTTTTTTTTTTTTTGTATTGTAATTTTTAAGTTTATTAATGAAATATTAGGTTGTTGAATGAATGAAATAGTTAAGGATTTAATTTGTAAATTGTAATTTTTTAAAAAGTAGGGTCCAAAATGTTGAGTTAAAGTTGAGTTATGATAGTGGGTATTTTTTGGGTGAGTTACGTGAAATGTTAAAGCTGATGTAACGCTGACGTGGCTGGAGGTTAAAGTTTAACTTGGGTCATGGTTGCAAGTGCTCTTAGACATTAAAACTGCTTTTGTGCTTGTTTTTAAGCAGAAAAGAAAAACAGTCAATCCCAAACACCCGGTACGTTTTCCTTCACATTGATATATTGTGTTCTATAGCTTTCCTTCTATTATTTCAGGTATTTGTTGATAGGTAGAAAGATATAATAGATATGAAATAGTTTCTCTGTTGCTAATTAGGATATTAGAAGCAAAAAAAGTATCCTACATAACACAGTTCACGTTAGAGAAAATGTTTTGACTTTTGATAGTAACGAGTGTTGGAAAACCCGCGCGATGCAGCGGGATTGCTTTTGTAGACGTGAATTTGGAACTGGTGAATGACCGGAAAATTTGTTTGGACCGGCTTTGCAAATACAATTAAAAACTTAGGGACTATTTTCGCGGCTACAAAGGACTTACTTTGTAACGACACTTAAACCTTAGGGACTATTTTTGCCAAATTTCTATAGATAGGTACTAATTCTACAGGACTTACTTTGTAACGACACTTAGACCTTAGGGACTATTTTTGCCAAATTGCTAAAGATAGCAATTAATGCTCAAGGACTTACTTTGCAACGACACTTGAAACTCAGGGGCTATTTTTGCCAAGTTGGCAAACATTGCATTTAATGCACCTAGTTTGCAAAACTTGTTGTACGCTATTTAGTATTATACGAGTGTTGGAAAACCCGCGCGATGCAGCGGGATTGCTTAAAGGACGTTGTTTGCAACGACACTTAAACCTCAAGGGCTGTTTTTGCTAAGTAGCGAAAGATTATTAATGCTAAAGGACTTACTTTGCAATGACACTTGAACCTCAAGGGCTGTTTTCGCCAATTTGGCAAAGTTTGCATTTAATGCACTTGGTTGTGCTACAGTACAAATGTTTTGCTTGTTGGGCAAAACTTATGTACGATCTTTAGTATATTATACATACGCTATTTAGTATTATATACAATAACTAAACCAAAGGGCTTGTACACGTTATGTTTAGGACATGTAAGACGCATTTGCCGTGTATAGATTGTGAGACAGTTAGTCACCGTAAAAAATAACCAAAACAATCAAGAGACCTCAAAAAACTGCTATCATTTTGCATTAGCTGTCAAGACTAACAGCTCACGGTAATGGATTTTTTGGGTCATAATCTGAAAATACAAGGACGACTAGAAATAACGACTCCCGAACTATAACATGGAATCAAATTCCCATTCAAAATTATGGCTCAAAGGTTCATTTTACATCTGACAATACTGCCTCTTTTAAGGCTTATTTATGATGGGCGATTGAGGCATGGAACCATTTCTCCAGAGAATACAAACAAACCTAATAAGTTATGAACATTCTCTTATTATTAAATATTTCTCACTAGTTGATTGATCATCATTTGCTGCTTGAGTCGGCTACTCTGGTTGATTTGAGCCAAGTCGAGGAGCTACTTACACAAACTCACGCAAACATACTATTAACACGGATTCCACTCGTGTCAGGTAGCAGTTCTTTCATATAGTACTTGGATCCACGGGATAGATTTATCCTCTTTCTCCTTTCCTCTGGTATAAAATCAATTGAGCACTCAGAGAAGCCACGCCTTACAAACCTGTCAAAATGGAAATTTCATGCTAATTATAAGCTGCATCGTGTCATAAAACAAAAGTTATCTTATTTTCCTAAACTTGTTGCAGCTTTCATTGCTGGCAAGATTTTCAGGTTTTACCCTATGATGGTATAGAATTTGATTGTCAAAGATTTCGGCGATGTGTTATTATAGGGTTATTTTGACAAGTTTTCCAACTGTCCACCATCTATACCAATACCAAACAGATTGTAAACTCAGTTTTGGGTACAGTGATAGTAGTTTTCTATGACTGATCGAGTTTAATGGTCCAAAATTCATAAGCATCGGCAAATATTTGGGAGCAAAATGTGAAAGTATGTATAAACCTACCAATCTGCAGTCCGTGTTGTCAGCAAGAAAAGCCTTTGGAGTCCCATGGAAGATGCTTTCTTCTCGATATAATCTGCAAGTTTGCAGTGGTGTTAATACTATTACTAACCCATAGTAAGAAATGAGAAAACAGCACATGAAAGGGAAAAAAGTTACTCATAGTCATACCAAGTAATTTGTCCCCTTGTCCTTGGCCTCGACAATCGGGAGAAACAGCGATAGCAGCAACCTCCCCACACTTATCTTCGTAGAAAGGAAAGAGAGCAGCACATGCGATAATTTGCCCCTCTCTCTCCACAACGATGAATGAATCCAAAGCATTAAGTAGCTAAGAACATAACACAATGTAAAATTGAATTCTTGAAGAATGAATGTATACTATCAGATATATTTTAAAACAACGCTTTAACACACACCTCCTCATCAGTCCTCTTGACCAAAGTGCCAGAGTCTTCTAAGGGTTTGAATATTTGTCTTATTCCAGGTAGGTCTTCCACCTTTCCCATCCTCGTTCCTTCATAAAGATCACTGCACAGTAATATACCCAGAAACTTAATTTGCATGTTTCTATCTAATTCACTTTATTTATCATAACAAATTATGCATACCTAGCCACCATGGTCCCGACTCCGTCTCTTTGAAACAGTTCCTTTAATAGCACTCCAGCTATGTTACCATCTAACAGATGAACTCTTTGTACACCCCCCTAGTGTATATAAATAAAATAAAAACAATTAATGACATCAATCTAAATGGCAGCATTAGTGATTTAAATACTTACTCTGCAAACAAAAGCAGCAGCAGCCAACTCTGATAAATAACCATTTGATCTACTGAGCCTTTCTTGTCCTCCAATAGCAAAACCTTGTTCACTAGACCACAAACCATTTCCGTTGTCAAAACCAACACCATTCTGAAACGTTGCAGTACGCCCGTAACTGGATGCTGTCCCATTCTGTGGAGCAGGAGCACCTCCATTGATGGAGTTATAACCAAGGAAATGGGAATTAGATTCCTCCTCGCCAATGGCTTTTACATAATTAGCAGCAATCTCGCTTTGCTGTGCTCGTCTGCGTATTAACATGTCTGCATCTTCAAGAGTTAAAAATCTAATTAAACGGCCACATTCATCTAAAATGGGACCATCTATAACGCATATAAGCTTCTCTGCTCCAAGAGCCAAGGCACAAGCAGTAGCAACTTCGTATGTGCTGCATTATTGACAGCAAAGAAAATTAATATCCAAAACATTCACATACAGTCACAACTTCCAACTAAATAACACATACATTGGTTAATAGCAGCTTAAGAGCACATATATACTTTCGTTACTAGGATGAGGGTAAGTAGACTGTATGTATCTTACATTGTCTAGGATCACAAAACTTAGGGAGCGCCTATGATCTTTTTTTATATTTAATTCGATTAGATCATGTCCAACAGTAACAAAAGATACCTATTAGTAAATCCATATACTATATAGCATACTTGCAATTCAGTACACCTCCAGAGCTGGAATATCCAAGGTTGCTTAAGATCACGATTGACTCATTATCCAGCCTCTCACGGATGCGATCAATATCTACTTTCTTTACTTCGCCTGTAGCTCCATAATCAATGCCTTCAACAACTCCTCTTTTCTGGCAGACATAATATATATTAGAGTCACGGAGATTGCTTTATATTATTGCAAGAAATTGAGAACGCGAAAGCTAACCTTGGCTGCAAGAAAATTGCCACTCGCAACACTGACACCGTCATGCACTCGTCTGTTTTTTCCATGTCGGCGAACACTGCATATTGATGGCCCTGGAGACAGCTTTGCCTCTATCATCAGCCGTATTCTTCCAGCTGAATCCATTGCCGCCTTGAGGGAATCAGGGTCGGTGATTCTGTATCTTCCAACATATTTAGGTTCACACCCTGCAATATCCATTCATGACTTATAATCTAACAGAAACATTATTATCCTGAATACCTAAACTATATAGCATAGTAACTATATATGAGCATCCAGTAGCTCAGACTTACAACAGTTTTCGGTTTAGTGCTGTATAAAGCGCATGTGGATCCATGTCTGGACACACTTAGGTGCAGAAAGACTAGGGAATGTGGTTTTGCACCTAAAGTTCCTTCTTCATTGATTATATTTACGTGAACTTTCATCTAAACTAAATAACTTGTTCACATCATTACTGGTCAAACAGCAAATAACTATGCTCAGAATGACGAATGTTTGATTTGAATCATAGATGACCTTCAATCCTTCCCAAATACAACCTAACTCAAAACCCGAAAAAGCCTCGTCAAGATTCTGTGTTGCATAGGCCATAATAAAACTTAAAAAGTGTGACACAACTAATTCTACTGAAATTCCCATATAAGATGTGTTGGCATATATATACACTGTGTTACATACTAAACAGAAGCACGCCTTTAGGGGGTGTTTCTTTCGGCTTATATAGCGGGCTTATGACTTATTTGGTTTTGGGCTTATGTTTCATAAGCTCCCTTTTTGTGGCTTATTTTGAAACTTCTCGGCTTATATAAGCTTATTATAACATACGAAACATAAATAAGCCGAAAAATTTCAAAATAAGGCACAAAAAGTGAGCTTATGAAACATAAGCCCAAAACCAAATAAGCCATAAGCCCGCTATATAAGCCGAAACAATAAACTATCCGGTATTCCACATAAAACTAAATTATACCAAGTGCATTTCGCATAGTATACTGAAACTGAATAGAGTAAAAGGCATGTTGAACTGACCCTTTTCAGCTAAAAGCTGGTCAATCTGTACATGTGTCCCTGGAACAAGCACAAACTTAATCCCCAAACCATGTAAAAGCGATATATCCTGCACACACACAATTAAATAAAACATTTCATAAGTTTTATAGATATAAGTAAAGTAAAAAGTTATAGAAATTTTATAAAAATGAGACTTGCCATTAAAATAGGATCCAAAAGAGAACTATCTAAAACTTCAGCAGACAAAAGAACAACAAAAGTACTTCCTCTATGAGCCGTAAAATAAGGCCACGCTTCACGGAAAAACGTCACGAATACGTCATCCTTAATAATACTATTATTATTATTATTATCAGCTGCATCTTCACTACTCTCATACTCGCCTAAAACATTACATGTGCTCAACGAAAGCTTTTGTTTTGTGAAATTGAAAGACGGTGGTGACTTAATGGACCGGTTCATGAAGAAGCATCGGGAGGTGTTAGGTTCAAACTGAAGGTTAAGATTATGAAGAGAGATGGTTGAAGATGTAACGGAGGAGGACATTGTTTGAGGGGGAGGAGTAGGTGTGGACTCCACGAACCGCCGCCGTGCTTGCTTGTTTAGGGTTCGTTTGGACAAAACGTGTTACACAAAAGTATCAACACCGAGTCTGCGAGTCACAGTTTGTCTTTTATTTGTGACACTGAAAACTAAGATTCACTAAAACACACACGTACACATATACTCCCTCCGTCTCATATTAAATGTTCAGGTTTAACTTTTTAAGTCTTTCTTTTACAACTTTTACCTTAAATATTTTTGTTTGTGTTATATGGTATTAGAGAAAAATAATACGTAGTGGAAATACATTTAAAACTCAATTTATTCATATATGATGAAAGTGAATATGAGGTTGTTAGGCATGTAAGCTTATATGAAAAACTCACCAAAACTACATTGTATTGTTATGAAATTATGTAGTTTTGATTATTATATCTCAAACTAAATTTCCTAAACCCACTCAACCATAAAAATGCAAGTCTTTTTGTTTCAAATCATTCATCAAAAATGAAATTCATATTCTGGAATGCTAAAAAATGAAACCAGCGCCACCATTACTAGTTTCTAACACAAGGTAAAATTCATATATCTTAGTCATGAAGGTGAGCAATAAAAATGATTATATATTCAAACACAAGGTGGTTTTTGGATAATACAAACGAATGAAAGGTGTAAAATGGATGAGAGTTGTTGCGATGAAAAAGCTTATTTAATCTATGTTGACGCCCTATGCATTTATTTGAGATAAAAAAAAACAAGGATTAGATAAAGATAAATGGGAAAACTGTTAAGAAAAAATATAATGAAATTACTTATTTTCTATATTAATTAAGATTTTCTTAAAACAATGTAGTTTTGGTGGGTTTTTCATGTAAGGTTAGATGACTAACAGCCTCATATTCACTTTTCCCTTCATATATTTTGCATTAAATATTATATAACACAATCAAAAATATTTATGGTCAAAGTTAAGAAAGAAAGACTTATAAAATTCAAACTGGACATTCAATATGAGACGGAAGAAGTATATTTTTTCTGATAAAAAGAAAGAAAAATGAAAAAAGCACAAGTTCTGGTAACTTCGACCTCAAAAGGTTGTTATCGACATTACAGTGTAGTGACACACGTTAGCGTAACTTTGACCACAAGAGGTTGTTATCGACGTTACATGAGTGTAGTGACACACGTTAGCGTCGACAACAACCTCTTGGAATTATATTCATACCCTATGATTTAGTTTTTGTAGATTACACGTTCTTTTGGTTATAGCAAATTTTCTGAATTTTAAGCATTATTACTCTTAACATTAGTCGTCTTAGATATTGAAATTTCAATGGCATGTACGTTGCTCATATGTAGAGGTGACAAAATACTTGGATCGGTCGCGTCACAAGTTCAGATGAGTCTTTTAGAAACATAGGTCTAAATGAGTCGATGTTTATATGGGCTGGTTCCGATTATAGACGGGTTTTGGTCATTTTCATTTTATTCTTTTTAGTAAAATATTGAAAAAGAGAAATTAAAGTAAAAGTATTATTTTCCTCGCTAGACCCGCCTATACTCATCGTTTAATTATTATATAATAGTATTTTCTATCAGACACATTTATAATATTTAGAGAGACTCTAATATACTCATCTCTTAATAAATATTTACTTAACTATGTTTAAACAATTGGTTTCAAATTGCCATATCTACCGACTTCAACACTAACTATGAGAGGGTCACCGTCTACTACTATGTATTTGAGACCTAGCTTCCCAATATAGAAAGCTTAAAATTTTAAGCAACACATTTACTAATAATAGAAAATAAAATTACATTTGAAAATTTAAGTGTGTTAAATTTATAGACTTATAACAGCCCTTCAATAAATAATTAATAAATGTTATTTTTAAAACGCTCCTACAATGAAAAATACATGTTATTATACATATTGTATAAAAACAATAAAACTTACAAAGCTTATATGAAAACAATTTGATGGTACATATGGTTTTAAAAATCGGACGAACCAACAGGTTCAACCGGGAACCGGAGTCACCATCATTTCGGCTAGCCTTTAAAAGCCGTCCGAAACAAACTTAAGAGGACCGTCAGAACCGGTAAAAAAGGACGAGTTGAGCCCCCGTGATCATAAGAGAACCGTCGAAACCGGTAACAAGCTGAATGATCGAATATATCGTGTGAATCATCGGTAGTTATTGTACGTATGTATAAATTACCGTTAATAGTTATAGAAAAACCGTGTGAATGATCGAATATATCCAAAACAGAGATGAATAGATGGAAATCATATCTGCATCAACAAGTTTTGATGCTCTCGCTGAGCATTAAAATTTTAGTTTAAAGCTCTATATGGTTGTAATAACTAAGATGAGGTAACTAAAGAATTACCTTTAGAATGTCATCAAAGTTAGGACTTTCGATCATTTCAGCACACACTACAAGTACAAATATGCCTCCACGATGTGCTCGAAAATATGGTCCTGCTTCTCTCATCATGTTCACGAACATGTTACTCCAGTATGAATTCGCTACTCCAACAACACCACCATCATCACCACCATCATCACAGTTACTTTTATTACGATAATTGTGACAGCCGTTGTCGTCACATTTCATCACAAAACCACGTTGGCTCTTCTTGATGCCAAACTCTTTTAACACACTTCCGCAAACAGATGTTTTCCACCGTGATGGCCATCTGTGTTTTTCATTTGCGTGCATTCGACAACAAGGTTTTAGTCTTGCTAAAGCCATGATCGATAACTCGAATCAAAGAGGCATTTGACTAGCTAGATATATAAAGATGTGTTTTGTTATGTCACGTATATGCAGCGAAATGTTTCTACAAATGAATAATTGGTTTTGCATCCGTCCAACTTTGGAGACTAGGTGCATACATTTGAAAACCATTTTGTATCTTTGTTACATAAATTCGATTGTGGGGTATCCTTGAAATTGATAGCTAGGTACTACACAATATCATGTTCCCATCGTGGCAGGATAAAACATGATTGAATAGATTGATGAGACACCGATGAGGCACAAATTATGAAATTGTCGACTTGAATGTTGCTTTAATTTGATAACATTTCCTACTTTGTATTGTTGATAATTTTCCCACTCATAGTATCCGGACAAGTGACAAAATTGACGGTTTTAATGAAAAGAGTAAGTGAGTGAGAAACACATGTTGTATTTTTGTATGAGTAACTAGATAAGTAGAAATGTGAAACTGGAGGATATAGCAAAACTCAACACGATAAAAAATAAAGAGAGTGTACACAGTACAGTAATATTTTGTTTCTTCATGGAATGATGCTATATTCTTTTTACTTGATTCCATGGCATATTTATATCTCTCATGGAATATTACTCACATTAATGTTCAGTCCGGTAAATGTTTGATCAAAATTATTTAAACGACATTCAGAAAGAAATCCTTGAAGTCTTTGAATAGTTTTCGAGTCACTTAAATTTCTTTTCCAATGAAAATAATCCACAAAAGTGTGAATTTTACTTGTACTGAAGTAGGATGATCATGAGAAAATAATATAGTAAGGTTTGTATATTGTATCTAGTAAGGCTCGGGCAATATCGTATTAGTGAAGCAACCAAAGGATGAGCACCATGTACAGTCAACAACTAGACCAACTGAGCAAATTTATACATATATCATCATTGATTAATAAAGTTTAAACTATCAGCAAACTATTCAAACCCTGATAATTAACATGATTATTGCAACTAACAAACCATGATGACCAACTTCTCAACTCTCATCCAAATCGAGCTTTACATACATTCTGCATCCATGATTTTACATTCGATATGGGCACCCGGCCATTACACTTAGACTTGTTGCAGAATACTTAGTATATATAACTGAGCACAAACGAAAGTTTCTGAAATCTCCATCTACATTAACTACGTACCAAGTGCAACAATGTGCAATGAGAAAAATTCCTCGAGTTTCTTCAATTTTCAGATTCTGAAATACTCTTTAAGACCGGTTTCCATTGATAATGTTGATGGTGATGATGCCGTCCCCCTGCCCTGCTTCTATTGCTGTTACTTCCGTCATGGTGCACCTTGTGGCTCTAAACATGTAAACAAACACAATAGTGTGTCATGTTAGAAAAGATTGACAAAAAACTATGTGCGCACATACAAACTACGTACCCATATGATTTATTAGGATTTTCTTATTTAATCTTGTACCATTCACTAAAATGTCTCCATGTATAATTATTACTATATATACTATAGAGCAAGACATTAGCTCTTCACACGCCAAGTGTCAAAAGCTCATTTGCGGAACATTAAATGAAAACTTTCGCAAGTTAGCAAAAATAGCCCCTAAAGTTTAGGTGTCGTTGCAAAATACGTCCTTTATCATTAATTGATATCTATAGCAATTTGGCACAAATAGTCCCTAAGGTTTAAGTGTTGCTGCGAAGTAAGTCCTGTAGAATTAATTGGTATCTATAGCAATTTGGCAAAAATAGTCTCTATCTAAATTCACGTCTACAAAAGCAATCCCGCTGCATCGCGCGGGTTTCCACACTCGTAAAGACTAAAAATAAAGGGTCTGATATTGTAAAGGGTCTGATATTGTTCTCTTACGAGTCTCCTACTAAGGGGCTTTTGCATATATATCCTCCCGAAAATGCAAAATTGCATATATATCCAAAGCATGCATAAAAATCATTGTACTATGTGCCTAAAAAACTTGTACAAAGGATATATATATGCAATTATTCACTTTGGGAGGGATATATATGCATTTTTGCCCTCCCACTAATTATAACAATACAAATAAGTTGCGTGCTAGGAAATAAGTACTTAAATAAGATCGATCTTTTTTAGCCTATAGACACATCTCATGTAGCGTATACGTTTTCTTTTTATCTTTTTTTGCAAATCATGGTGTGGGCTTTTGGCCTACTAATTATATCCACAGGGTCCAAGTAAGGAATCCACAAAGAACGTGTTGCATTTGGTGTTTTTGTAACGAAATTAGTAAGTTCAATTGTCAATAAAAACTTGTGAATTTGATATTACCACTTACGAGTTTATAATGGAGGTTAATCAGGTATTAATGGTACTACCTCCGTCCCAAAATATAAGTCCATTTATTATTTTTCAAAGTCTTTTCTTTCCTATTTTGACTTTATTTTTTATTTTTATTATTTTTTTATTTATTTATTTTTAATATAATACTTGATGAAAAGTATATCAATGAAAATGCATTTAAAACACAAGTCGATTTATGTATTTTGCATCAAGTATTATATAACACGAAAAAAAATAATTAAGGTCAAAGTCGTAATAAAAAGATTTTGAAAAAGTCAAAATTGACTTATAGTTTGGGATGGAGGGAATATCATAATAGCATAAGAATATTTGAAACAACTTTTAAGAAACGTATAAACTTGTACTCCGTAAATCACAAAGAACAAAACAAACATCCTAATAAATCATGTTAATAAAAAGCAAATTGTTGCTCATGTGCATATTGCAACCCCAAAGATAAGATTTTTCATTTTTCTTACAGAAATCAGACTTTGGATCCTAATTGAGAACCTAAGTTCATGCACATTTCACCATGAAATCATTGAATTTGAAAAGGAAAATTCCCCAACAACTAGCAAAAAGTTAGGAAAAAGTATACCGTAAATGCAAGCAATGTTTTTCAGCTTTTTGATGCATGAATAGTGTACTGCTACGTACAAAGATAAAGAGTATTATATGTATTGAAACAGTAAAGAAGAAGAGGCTTTCATGAAATTGGAAAATAATGACAAAGAAAAAAAAGATTCGTTAGCTCTCATTTTGTGATCAAACAATGCCAACCACACAACGTGAATGTCATAAATCATAATGGCGTACAAAATCACAATTTCTATGATCGAACTGCTGATTTTACTGAATTACTCTTTGCCTCCCAAAAAGGATTTTGAGTTATTAGTGTATGAGGAATTGCAATAAAGTTGATCTTAAGTATCATGTTATAATTCATAGGTCATTTACAAATCAAATTGAGCTTGCATCTAGCAACGATCGAAATTGAGGACAAACAAGCTGATCGATCTCGTGATAGTAAACGCTTAGCATGAGCTCCTATGTGAGCTCTTTGATTCGTTTGAGATATTACTGTGCATATATACAAATTGGAAATTGATGTTTCTGTTTGATTTTATTTTATAAAACAGGTGTATATATCTATCGTTCAAAAATGTGTTCCATTTCTATACAACTACTTACCCTGTCTTCTACGACTAATTATCAACTTTATGGTATTCAATTTGAGATGATCAATGTCGAAAGCCGAAAGGCGACGTGTAACTCTAAAACGCTTCTTAACTAATGCCTAAAGTAGTGAAAGCCCTAAGAAAACACTCCCAAATAATTTTCAAAGTAAGCGAACACTCTAATTGTCATTGGTAACCAAAAGTAACAATATGATCACAGCAAAAAAGGCTTTTAATACTGATTGATACTATCCAAAAACCATAAAATTGGAAGAAACGTTTAAATCGAAAGCTAAGTTAATTACCTTGATAGAGGGTGCATCCGGTTCCTTTATTGGACTAACCGGACGTCCTTTCTTTTCGAGCACGAGCACTCCTCTTTCCTTCAATAACTTCCCTAGCTTCACGCACTTCTTTGCAGCAAACTCTTTCAGTACATCTAAAAGAATTTAAACATTACACAAAAAATGGACATTTTACATTGTTAGTTAGTTGTACGTATTCACCACAGAATAATTCCTTACAACTTTCGAACTGAATTATGTAAGGAAAAAAAACAGTTGTGCACGAAAATGTAAAAGTTGGTCGGACATTATGGTATGTGTCGTACACTTTGTAATTAATTGGTTAAGTTACCTTCAAAACAAACTAGCCGATAAACATTACCAATAACCAACATATCGTCTGGCTTAAGAAGCTTCAGCTTCTTAACCGGCATTCCATTCTCTAACTTCGGTCCTTGCATCGTCACTATAACCCCTACATAGTGTCCAGGGTTCAAAGTCATAACATCTCGAGCACTAACCGAGTAGTAAATCCCTCTCGATCTTATTATTTCCAGGGTGCATAATCACCACCGCAGCAGCCTCAGCAGCTTGACAATTCCCCATGGTCTAACTAATCAGCAATCACTATCATCCTAAAATATCAAAAGTTATGTATATATCATGTAGCGTTATCTATTGTACGTCTTTAGGGTACTTATATTAATGAATAATGGTATGGGTTGTTTACAATATGGAAGGCATGTGTAGTTATCGAGAATAAATATCAAGGTGACTAAAATGTACGAACCTGAAGAAAGTTAATTTTCAGAGCTAAAAAACATTTAAATCGAAGGTGACGTGAGCAATAGTAGTAAGGATCCTTCGATGACATAAAATCCATGCACTAGGTGTAATAAATTGAACATGGATATAGAGATGACTATGGATGTGGGGACATATAGGATTACGGTTCAAGCTGTTTTGAAAATCGGATCGAACTGGCCGGTTCAACTGATTAACTGGACTAGTATCGGCTTAACGGTTCATCTGGTTCAACCGGAAGAAAACCAGAGAAAGCCGGTTTGATGTTCGATCCGGTTTTCAAAACATTGGTGCGTATTTATATATGTATGCTTGTAAGTTTTACTTATTTGCAAGTATTTATTTTGGGATTTATGAGAAATTAAAGTTTTGTTTCTTTTTCTAAAGATTAAACTCCTTATAATCACAAGCTATTTTAGATAATTTTTAGGGTAAATTGCAAAAATTGTCTTTAAAGTAGCTCAAATGCGTAAAAAATACACCGAGACAAAAAGTATTACAAAAACGACATTAATGTTTCATATTTTTGTAAAAAAGCTACCGAGACGCACTGTTCACTAAGTTTCGTTAGTTTTCCTCGTTAAGTGCGGTGAAATGACTAATATACCCTCGTCTTCTTCCCCATTTGAATTTCTAGTTAGTTTTATTCCTAAATCAAGAACATCAAGAACAAAACCCAGAACATAAAAGAAAACCCATATCCTTTACAATTGGAATGAACATCAAGTTATAATCACAAGAAATATATCATCTAATAAATCACCAAGAACTCATTTCCCACGGCTTGGAAGATCCTGTTCACATTTGTGATTCAGGTTCTCGGTGGGAACCACTCATCCACTGAACAAGTTAATTCTATTCAGTTGATGATGGCATACTGCTTGATGAATGGGGTCACTGTCGACATGGGAGAGATCATCTACAGTGATCTCATAACCAAGCTACTGAGCAAAACTAGGACGAAATACGTTTCGTATCCTAGGTTTGTCTCATGTACTTTACAAGTGTTACTGGGTTGCAATTATCCTCAGGAACAAAAATATTGTGCTTTACCTGGCATCCTGAGTCAATCTAATTTTTAAAAGGACCCATCCCTTGTCACTAATATCGAATTGACGGCCCATATGGTTGCTGTAAACAACCAGAGGGACTCAGTGTCTCCTAACCCTGCTCCTAAAAAGAGAAAGGGGAAGTCTCAGACTGGGACTAAGACCAAACCCAAGTCTCAGGGCCCTGAGGCTTCAGGAACACATCCCAAAAGGCAAAAAAAGCCCAAGACTGATCTGCCACCCACTGGAGACCAAGCAACATCCACCCTGGTGACAACGAAGGACACTGATAAATCACAATCAGTGCCCTTGGTCCCAACTACTACTCCCCAAGATCCAGAGGGAAACATACAACCCGCTAGTAGGGGAGCGCCTTCCACAACGCCCAAGGATGACATTCGCAAATCACAGCTTTTGTCTGAGGGCCAACTGAATGATCCTAAAGACTCAGAGAGAACTGAACAACCCGCTGATAGGGATCTAACTGCCACTGACTCCGCCAAAGGCACTGGGAAACACCCACCAGTGTCTCATGGGTCACAGGGGGACAAAGACTCGGAGGGAAAGAAACAACCCGCCGATACGGAACCCACCACCAATCCTAACTCCGGAGAAGACACTGGGAAAAAACCATCAGTGTCTGAGGGGTCAAAGGGGGACAAAGACTCAGAGGGATTAATACCATCCACTGATACGGAACCCATCACCACCACCTTGTTAACCGTTACTGATGTTGCTGATATACTATTTTCTGATGATGAACTTGCTGACAGTGACGATGAAATACTTTCAGCAGGGGAAGACATGGACGCTGAGATTCAACCACATGAACAAGAATATCAGTCTGATCCAAAAAAGCCTGAGGAGTCACCTTTTCAAGCTGATGATAACTCTTCTGCTTCCTCAGACTTTTCATCCTCTGATGAATTCAAGAATTTTGACAATGTCCTTCCACTAACTGAAAGACAGCTGGTTCAGTGGATCACAAAAGCTTCAAGGAAGCTATATTCTGGGGTCACTGAAACATTGTGGGATCAACACACTGAAGCTGCTGCAAGCTATGCTGATCTAAAGTCCGATGTGCTCACTTTCAATGCTAACACTGATGAACACAGGGATCTTATGTATCAACATCTTCATAGACTGGATGACAACTTGGTCAAATTTCTAAATCATCTTCAGAGTTGTGGGACAAAGATTGATGAAATCAGGGACTCGGTCAAAGAAGACCCAACACTCAACTCAAAAGTACTGGAGGCTACTGAGGCTTACTTGAAGAATTCCTCAGACCTCACTGAACTAATCAACATGATAAAGTCTGCCAATGTTCAGGGTCTTCAGTCTTCGGTTCAGTCTCTTCAGGCAACACTGGGTTCCTTGGATGCTCAGGTGACCACTCTGGCTAAGGCATCCTCTTCAATGGCCTGGAATCTTGGGCCACGAATGACGGCTTTGGAATCATCTCAGGCTAATCTGGAGAAACAGGTCACCAGTCTTCAGCAGGATACTACTGACATCAAGGCTATGCTCACTGAAATTAATCAAGCCTTCAAAGGTCAAGCCACTGAAACTCCCCCAGTGTCCGAAGCAACTCTTGCTCCCACTCATGTTGCGTCAACGGTTGAGGGGGAGAAGACCACTGAAGAGACTTCCTCTCACACTGAGGGGGAGCCAGCTCGACCAGTCTTTGCAACACCAATATCATCACTCCCACCAGTTTCAGCAACACCCATCTCATCAGTCCCACCAACAACAACAACAACAACACTGACAGTTGCATCTATCATGACAATAACACCACCCTTGGTAGCAACATCTTCCTCAGGCCAGGATAAAGGAAAGGCCATAATGCAAACTCCTGAGCATGAGAAGATCCCCTACATGATTGGCAACACTGAGTACATGCTCACTCCACAACAGCTAAGTGCCTATCTTGCTAAGGAAGAAAGGAGGAAGAAAGGAGTTGAGGAAGAAAGGAAGAGCAAAGAAGCATTGGTACAAGTTGTTGCTGAGGAAGCTGAAAACATTGGAATAGATCCAAAGAAGCTTGAAAAAGGTCAGGCAGGACATAAGTTCAAGGATGCCCAGGTTGCTAAAATGGCTGAAATGAAAAAGAAATTGGAAGAAAAGAACAAGAGAGCTGCAGCCATCATGCAAGAAAGAATTGACCACTACAACTGGTCAATGACAAGCAGAAAGCTGCCTGAGAAAATCACTGGTGTCAGAATTATCCCCAGGTCCAAACCACTGGCAATGAATGTCTATAGGGGGGATGATAAAAGACACTTCGAAGTTCATGATCCCCTGAAATTCACTGACTTTGGGATCACTGAACTCGATTAGCTTGGTCCTATCATTGAAAAGAAGCAGAATACGGTGGTTAAGGAGCTGATGAAAATGCTCAGCAAAAGGTATGAAAGATTGAGGGATGTACCAGCACAACTGGGGATTCAGCCTGCCTTAACTGCACCACAAGGATCTCAACCTCAGTCATCACAGGGCAAAAGGAAGAGGGTTGAGTTCCAGCCTGAGATCAAAGTGCCTGGACTCGAATGCAACAGGGATCTACCTGAAGGGGTGAAGTTTGTCAACTGTCTTGTGATAGAAAAGCCTGAAAGAGGGCTATCTTTCATTGATGTCTATGGAAACCCAGCATTCCAAAGGTGGGGTGACATTGATCAGGCAGGAGTGGCTACAATGCTGAGCTACATACCAGTGGCCTCTCAAATTCAAACTCCTGCAAATGTCAAGTTCTGTGCTGACTTAAACGCCAAGATAAGAGAGCATCTTGACAGGGAAACACTCATCACAAAGAAAGCCAAGCTTGAAGCACTGGGAATCCATCTAGACTAACATCATTTTATTTTATCCTTTTGTACTAGTGATAGGAACCATGTAATGTGATCAATAAAAGATGTATATTTTGTTAAAATACTCAGTGTTCCTTATTGTATTCATTAGTACATTCAGTGTAAGAAGAAGCATTTGCTCACTTACACTGATCAAACACTTAGGCTATTTGTATATCCAAATAGGGGGAGACTGTTGGGTTCAGTAAATACCCAAACCCCTTAATCTAGGATTTGAATAGAAAATATCCTAAGTGTTTAGACCGTTAAACACTAACAGGTCACTGAGTGCATAGTCTCTCAGTGAGCCATCTTCAGGATACTCAGTATGAGGCAATGAAGAAGTCTCTCCACTCAGCAAGGCGAAACTTAAAGGGCAAAGACTGAGTCAAGAAGAAGATGGTGGATTCAGTGAGTGATGACAATAACTCACTGAATCCCTAAAACTCCTCTCTAGCTACTTACACTAAAGACAAACTGAAGTAGAAGACTGAAGGATATGAAGACTGAAGAATGAGCGGGATAAGGCGGGATAAGTTTGAATAAGATAAGATGAATTCCTTATCAACCAAAGTCAACTTTCTCTGAATGGCAAACGATCAGGCTCAGTGTCATCACTGACCTTTGGAAAGCAGTCTTGTCTCTTGCCTAAAATAGTCTTTGTAAAGAGACAAAATACATCAGTATTTTGTCTTCTGTAAATTGTCAGTTTGTCACTTAGGAAAGAGTTAAAACTCATACTTGTATAAATAGCATAAGAGATGGAGTGAAAGATTCAAGCTTGTGAATTGTAAAAACACACATACACGCAAGCCATCTTTCACTCCTCCAAATACAACTTAATCCCTGAGATAGCTCAGTGGGTACTTGTAGTTGTGCTCAGACTCAGCCTGAGCTTCGTGAGGAGTTACACCCTTTGTCATTTTAATCCCAAGTACTATTCCGCAAGTACTTGGGTAATGTATTCTTGTTTGATTCATTTCTAATAAAAAAATATTATGTTGAAAATTATTCAGTGTGTTCTACTTACATCTTATCAGTCATAGATTCACTATTAACTTGTTTTAAATACTTAACTGTTTTACGATAGTGAATAGGGAACAACATATACTCTTATCAACAACTTCCTTTTAGTTTGACTTTTTTTAAAAAAAAATTGTAGGTCTTTTTACAGAATCAACATGAACTAATCAAGTGTTTGACGTTGATTGCATATCTTTGCTCTTCATGACTATCTACGAGTTGAAAAAGATGTATGCAAGTTTATTATTTTAATAGTTACAAACTAAATTGTTTGTCGTATCATTGACATATTGCTTACTATTTCCTTCAAAAGTTAATGAAACCTATTTACGTTCGTTGTTTGTTAATTTATTCACACAAGTAACTCCTTAATGAATAATTCCTTTCAAGATCCTCACAATTACCCAAGGCGTATGGTCTAGGGGTATGTGATTTGCCTACTAACCTAGATGTTGTGGGTTCATGCATTGCTGGAGACATTTGTGAGATATATAGTGACATGTGTGGTATAGGATGTGAAAAAAAAATTGTTGTTCGAAAAAAAAAAAAAAAAAAAAAAATCCCCGTAATTCCTTTATAGATGAACCCATCTTGCTACATTTGCTTGTACTGATTACATTGAATTACTGAACGAAACTTCTTTTTTTACAACTGCAAGAAAGAAGTGCATATTGCAAGAGCCTTTGTATCCGTAGTTTTCTTTCATCATGACAATGAGTTTGTGCAGGGAGTTGAGATCTATCTTTCAGAGGGAAGTGTGATGCTTTATGATCTCGTGCAAGGACTCAACAAACATAGACACGGTGATCCAGTGGCTTATTAAGCATCCGAAATTCAAGCGTGGAAAAAGTGAGGCAGCAACTGTTGCTCAGTGGCGGATCCAGGATAAAATCTAAGGTGGTACCTTTACTTATGTGAAACGAAAATATAGGCGGGTTAACAAGTTAAGGCTAGTCGCATTTGATAGGTTCACATCGGTCGGGCAACCCAAAAACTCCACCATGACCGATGTGAGATCAGCCGACACCCAATGTGGTGATTCGGTTGGTAGATCGGTCGAGAACCAAAAACAAGTAAATCGGTTGAAATCTCACCCGATTTCAAACACAACTTACCCTTCAATTAAATAAAAAAAAAAAAAAAAAAACTTTTTTTTTTAAACTTTACCACTTTTCACATCTTATAAATACCAATCTCAAACACACTTCTTAACACACAATTTCAAACACAATTCAACCTCAAAATACTTCTCAACACAAGATTTATTATGGCTTGCCGTCTCCCCCATTCCGCTGAAGATATGAAAATGTACGTTAACAAACAATGAGAAGAAGATGATGTTGCTCGAAAAAACGCTATTATAGATGTTATCCATCTGTTTGAGCAGGCAAGGGCATAGAAGCAACTGATGAGAGAAAACTACAAGAGTTGCAACGACATTACGCCTGAACGAAAAGCTGTGATCGACAAGTTTTTGAAAGATCAAGCCCGCAAAGACTGCGAGATTGCTGACAAGTTGTGGCGGTGTGTTCAAAAGGTAACGGACAACGTCAGCACCAAAATCAATTGGAGCTACCGGGAGAACGAAAAAGATGGTGTAGGTGCATCAACTTCGACGGCTCGTGATTTTTTGGCCGATTATCGGACTCCCTCTGACTCTTCAGATTAGATTTACGATTTATGTATTTCATATCGTTTTTATTTTTAATGTATTGTAATGTTTTTATTTTAATGAATTTTATTTTAATGAAAAACACAAATTGAAACTTGAACAATTAATTGAAAACATGAAATACATAATACGCTTAAACATTAAAAACTACAACGCATACTGATGGAAATAAAACTACTAAAACTTAAAAAAACGAATCATCTGAGACCCAACCCTCAGAACTTAACCCGCTGGGGTGGTTTTGAAGATCCGCTTGTGGACTGTTCACAGGTGGAGTTGGAACAATTGGGTTGTTCACAGGTGGAGAGTTTAAAAATACATTTTCCGGTTGGAAAACCGGAAAGACAGATTCATGTGGTGGTGAGTAAACTTGAAACTGTGGTAGAGTTGGAAAGCTGGTTTCCGGCAACTGATTCGGAGTTGGAAAGTTGGTTTCCGGAAACTTTTCTGGACTTGGGAATTGCTGAGAAAAATCTTTGCGAGACATTTTTGTGTGTGAATTGTGTGAGTTGTGTGTGTGAATTGGTGGACTGGTAGGGTTGTATATATAGTGTGAATTGTGTGAATTTGAATTTTGAATTTGAATTTTAAATAATCCCGCTCATATTTGAAATTTAAATTTAATGTTAAAAATGTTTGAAAAAAAGAAAAAAAAAAAAAAAAAAAAAAAAAGTTTGGGTCATCGACTGGGGCTTCCGGGTCATGTCAGGTCGCTGGAGAGAGAAAGCTGACGTGGCGCTGGATGACCCAGGTCGTCCCAGGTCACGACTGGGACCAGCCTAACCGGTTGATGGGCCGGGTTAAATTGTGCTTTATCGGAGACGATACACTCACATTAATTATATCTATTAACTAAAATGCGGGGAACGCATGTGGTCATGCCATGTGTCCCCGCATTTATTGCTAAGTTTCGAAACTTGGCAAGAATGGCCCCTCAGGTTTAGGTGTCGCTGCAAACTAAGTCCAAACATTAAATGCAAAGTTTCACAACTTGGCAAAAACAGTCCCTGAGGTTTAAGTATCGTTGCAAAGTAAGTCCGAACATTAAATGCAAAGTTTCACAACTTGGCAAAAACAGCCCCTGAAGTTTAAGTGTCGCTACAAAATAAGTCCTTAGAAGCCAATCCCGCTGCATCGCGCGGGTTTCTACACTCGTTAGAACGAAAACAAATAATGTGTAGGATCATGTTGCGTACAATATCTATGTTGTTTGCCACATATTTTTTGAATACTGGCATTATTTATGAATCACTGAATACATATTTGTAATTATCAATTGATAATATCATTGAAAAAAATTATACTAGAATTATGTTATCAACTTATCATACTTAAAATTTGAATGTTAAACCCACAAGAAAGTACTCGTAATACATACCAAAGGAAATGACTAGCAAACAACTTAAAGTTAGTTCTATATTAAAATTGCTATGCCCAAGTTAAAAATAATATATTTAGAAAAGATTCCTGCTATATCTACTTTGACCCTACCTTTTTGGTCTTTCATCTTCTTCGCTACTTTTGTATGTAACTTCCAATCTCCGGCCAAATTCTTATACTTACTTCTGTTTTTCTTCTTTCTTTTCTTTCATTTTTGAATCCAAGGTGGTTCCTTTGTAGTTTTTAAGGTAGGTCCTAAAAAACATTATATATTTTTTCTAAAAGATTTTTTTGTCTAAGGTGGTTCCCGGGCACCACCTGTAACATGAATGGGTCCGCCTCTGCTGTTGGTACTCTTTCAGGAGGGTCTGCGCCTGTGCAATCCTTACAAGAAAGACAGGATATCTTTTACAGTTCATTTACTGATTAATGCAGTATGCATAGTTTATAGCCCAACTTTTTTTTTGGTTTTTGTTATCTGTATACAAAGAGAACGAATTAATGGGACCGTTTAGTGTTAGTTATGATACAGACTTATTTTCCCTGATACTATTTTGCATGTGCCATATGTTTTTAGAAAGAGAGAGAGTTAACGGAATGTATGAAATTTGGATACCACTTAAGTTTAGTCGACATAAACTTAAGTGTTATCCACTTTAGGTAGAACTGCGGGTCACCAAGTGACTCAGGGGAAGGGCATACCTAAATTTGTAGCTAAAGTCAAAGTATAACAGCAATTCTTGGTACCCTGTAAAACAGCCAAACTTGATGCAACATAATTTCCTGAACTATACAACTTCCATTGGATTGAACTTGTACCAAAATATCTGATATTCATCTTGTTTGTTAAGAAAGAATCAAACTTTCAATTTGAATGTATGTAATGCAACTGTTGGGACCTAGACTTGATAGCTAAAGTTGATAGAATTGAGTTGGATCATGTACCTTTCTCACGTATCCATGCAGATATAATTTTTGTTCGAGACAAATGTCGACCATTCTTTCAAAGGCAACCTACCAGTTTAGAGTTTGTATATATGTTTCAAGTCTCAACACAAACAAATATGCATAGAGTATTTGTCTTTTTCAAAAAGGAAACCAATTAATAACCATAATGACTTGTAGCTTGTGAAAATACAGAATACTCTAACTCATATTGCTGTTATGTCTTTGCATTAATCTTAAGTTTCATAAATTTATCGACGGGATTATTAAAGAATAAAAGACGCAACAGACTAGGTTTCCGCATCTTTAATAAAAAGTAAACTCTTTTAACAAGGCGGGGGTTGGATATTAAAAGAGAAAGGTCAAGCTAACCTAGGGACGGAAAAAATGGTATAAAGCACAATCACTAAATGATTTCACATCTCAAGAAAATCGAACTTGTTTCAACATTACAAAAACACATAAATTGTGTGTGTTTCTTTCTATTTACTCCATTTATATCTAAAAAAGAGAACTAAGGTTTCGTTGAGTCAAATCTAAAATTCACAAGTTTACCATATCCACAGTGAAAAAGATCTGTATTGTAAAGAACACTGCACACATATCCACACGAGTCTGCTGTACGATCTTGTATAAAATCCTGCTACATTGTCGCCATAGTCTGCATATATAGACATATATTGACTGTTAAGTTGAATAATATGACTAAAAAGAGCAAAAAGACCATATGAGACCTACTATCAGCAATTTTTTTTTTTTTTTTTTTTATTTATTTATTTATTTTTTTTTAAATTCATATCTTAGTTCAGTGCTGCTACCAGTAAGGTGACCCCCTTAAAGTTTCGTGGGATATTGTATATTGGATTGTCATATCTGTTAAATAAATATGAATTTAAATTATTTTTTTGAAGAATTAACCAAGTTAACAAGGAGGGGAATGCAATGAAATCACAACAAAAGAGTTGTACTGTAAAATATTTTACCATGTGAAAAGGGTAGGCTGCTTTAATACCCATCGTGGCATCAGCAAATACTTTGGCTTTTTCTGCATCAGCTTCAGCTGCCTCTGCTGCCTTTTCTGCCCGTTCAGCTTCTAAAATAGCCGCTTCTGCCTCCGCAACTGCCTTAATAGCCATGGCAGCAGCCTGCTGAGGTGTCATGCTCCTCATCTTCTCCAACTCTGCATCAATTCCTGCTTTTGTAAGAACCTTGATGGTAGTTTCTGCCTCTGCAACTACCTCTATAGCAACGGTAGCAGTTTGCTGAGGTGTCATGCTCCACATCTTCTCCAACTCTGCATCGTTTTCTGCTTTTGTAAGAATCTTGAGAGCACTAGTCTCTCCATTTGAAAAACACCCCTGTTTGACTTCTAAAGGCAATGGAGATGGGCTCCTTTTTGGACCCAAACATGAAGAACTTGGTCCAATCTTGTACCGATGCTTTGCCTGAATCATTATAGAAAGAATATTTAATCAAAGTATATGCCTCATTTAAGTTCTAGGAAGCAGCCATTTACCTTGAGCAATTTTCCGCAATTCATCAAAGACTTCAACTCTGCTTGCAAAAGTTTATTAAGGTTTGGAGGCGCTGAGTGCTTCTCCTGTTATAAGTTTCGTAATAATGTTAAAACTACAAATTTTCTTGAGAGGAATGACAAAAAAAATAAAGCAAAATTAAGCATCTGATCATGTCTTCAAATTTGTAACTTATGATGGAACTACCTGAAGGTATTCAGAAATTGCAGCACGGCTAGAACCACGTTTTTCCTTCAGATTAATAATGGCATCCAAAATAAGGTTATCCAGCCTACATTAATCATTTAAATTTTAAACTGTAAATAAAGATTCACCAGAAGCATTTTGACTTGGTTTTAACTAAAGTTAAACATATTGAAATCAGTGCTAGAAACTGAGAACTAATAATATATTTGAATTTTCATAATTCATACATGGCTCGGTCTATAGATAATATGTCTAGCTTACATTCTACTTTTTTTTGGTAAATTGGATGAATCAATGGAAAAACAAAAAAGCACGCACACAATCATGTTGAGCACAATTGGTTTAAGTGTGAGGTTCGATGGCTTGAGTGCATATGGCCTCCACCAGAGCTTAGATAATATTTGCATTTCACATATCATACCAGAAACAATGTTTATGATGTTTGAATGTGTCATAATCGTAGACAACCTTTGTGCCAATTACTCTATAATTTGATCATATTTGCATACAGATACAGTCCTAATTCCATTTGAGGCAACCAGTCTCCCAAGTGTCCTGTATGTTGCTACTTGCTAGTAGTCTTTGTTCTTACTTTAATATCAAGCTAAAGTTGTTCCACTTATATGATTTAAACAAAACGCTATTAGCGGAATCATTGCAGATACTGCAAATAGTTCTCGTTGTTTCTAATGTGCACCTATCGTTCCACAGATACCTAGCAACTATAGAAATATTTTGGGACACAACAGTAAACATAGACTTCTAACTAGCATCTTTCTAGGATATCAGGTTCCATTATTATCATTGATAATCTAACTAGTAACAACCGTTTCAGCTAATGAAAACAGTGAACACAATGCATATAACAACGAAGAGTTGAATAACCTTGGCATTGGCATCTTAGAACTACCAATTTGCGATGATCCAGCTAAAATTGCAGGAGAATCCAGCATACAATCTTTCAGATCACGTTCTTTACGAGGACTAGAAAGAGTTTCATCCTCATAAATCGTCTGCATTTCCAACATTTTAGGCCTAGCCTTTTGACGAGATCTTCCACTAGCAATCAAGCTCGTATTTCTCCACTTATCCTGCTCTCGGAAAAACGAAAATCATCACAATACAGTATAACAAACACACACCACATCCAATTTACACGATACTAAATATACATTAACAAAACTCATGTACAACCTTAAGGTCAACATTGGAACGTTTTTCCAAGACTTTAGCAAACTCCACGTCTCGAATAATTTTGCTCCATTTGCCTAGTCCATACTTGGCGATTCCAGCATTTAAAGCAGCCTCTTCTTCCGGAGACCATTTCGTCTTCGGCGCACCCATTTTCACTTTTCAAAACCTTTCCTCCAACATATACAAAAAAATATAAAAATCTTAGCAAATATATATACCAAAATCCGAAATACACCACGAGCGACTCCGAACGATTTACGGACTACTAGTCAATGTAACAAAATCAATATCATCACATAAAACAGAATTTAATCGATTAATAATACAGTATTATTAAATTTGATTTACAGCAGTTAAAGTGTGTATACCGGTAACAGATAATCAGTCGATGACGTCAGCAACGGGAATTTTGGTTGATAACGGAGTGATCGCTCTACGATGAGTTAGTGAAAATTTTCGCCCAATTTTTTCAATCCGATTTACCCGCCCTTTTAGTGTTTATAAACTAGTAATTTCTTGTTTGGTCCTTTTAAGTTATATTACTTTCCAAATTGAGCATTGCTAAAACACACTTAATTGTTTAAAAACACTTCTTGTAGTTATGTGTACGATTGTTCGAATTTGATTATTTCGTGCGCATTTTTTCAAATATCGATTGACGTATTTCTGGGTATCAAATCACATATTTTTGAGAATCGAATCAATTATTTTTTGGAATCGATACACAGAATAATCAAAATTTGAAAAGATGTGCACAAAATAATCAGATTCGAACAATGGTATACACAACTATAAACGGTGATAAGTATGATACATTTTTAGACAATTAGCCTTTTACTTTTTGAATTACAATACGCTAATTACTACTTAAAAGCAAATATTTATAACGTGCTTCAAAATAATTACTTTTTTGAATCGACTAATAATTTGCTAATCTTGTAGAAGATACGTATAATCTCGAAAAAAAATAATTGGTTAAAAAGTTTCAATCAAATAAAATGAAATAAGCTCTTTACATGTTTATGAATAGCTCAAATGTAATAAAACAAATGATTCTCACAATCATTTGTTTTTTCAATGTGATTTCTCTAACAAAGTGTGGAATGGCCTCAAGAAGATGATGAAGATCAGTCAACTTCCAGAGGTGTGGGACCAAATTATTAAAATGATGGAAGAGCTCAAATGTAACAACACCATATGGAGTGTATTGAACAGAATTATAATTGCTTCTGCTGTGTACTACATCTGGAAAGAAAGAAATGAAAGACTTTTCTCTCATAACCCAAAGACTGTTGAAGAGGTGTTGATAAATCTAAAAGATCATGTGAGAATGCAGCTGATAAGTATGAAAGTCAAGAAATCTGTTCAGACATATAAAGTTGAAGAAATTTGGAATATTAAATTCCAATATGCCAACCAGTAAAGTGTTCTGAAGTGATTCAATATTATGATTAGAAAGACAAAGATATTTGAATTGATGAGTTGATTAGCAGTTCTATTCCTCTGTATGTGACATGTTTGTCTAAGAAATAGTAGTATCTGATATATGTAGTTGCATTAGAGTTAGGATGATTGTTTCTGTTGGTGTTTTAGAAGGTTTTTCGGGACTTGTCCAAAACAACCTCTTTTCTTTATGATGTAATTCATTTGGAGTTTAATATAATTTTCACCATTGCACCAAAAAAAAAATGTTTATGAATAGCTTGTTTCTTCTCAAAAGTGAAACTATTTAGACATCAAAACTGCTTTTATGCTTGTTTTTAAGCAGAAAAGTAAAAAAGAAAAAAAGAAAAAAAAAATGGATCCCAAACACCCAGTACACTTTCCTTCACATTGATATATTGTGTTTTCTAGATTTCCTTCTATTATTTCAGGTATTTGTTGTTACTAGGTAGAAAGATATAATAGATATGAAATTCTCTCTTGCTAATTAGGATATTAGAAGCAAAAAAAGTATTCTACTAACACAGTTCACGTAAGAAAAAATGTTTTGATAGTAATAACTAAACAACCAAAGGGCTTGTTCAAATCCTGATATGTAAGACGCATTTGGGGTTTATATATTGTGAAATAGTTAGTTGCCGTAAAAATAAAGTAATAAACGAAACAATCAAAGAGACCTCAAAAAATCAAGTTGCTATCATTTTGCATTAGCTGTCAAGACTAACAACAGCTCACGGTAATGGATTTGTTGGGTCGTAATCTGAAAATACCACGACTACAAATAACGACTCCCAAACTGTAACAAGGAATCAAATTCCCATTCAAAATCATGGCTCAAAGGTTCAGTTTACATTTGACAAATACTGCCTCTTTTAAGGCTTATTTATGATAGGGCGATTGAGGCACGGAATCATTTCCCCAGAGATTACAAACAAACCTAATAAGTTATGAACATTCTCTTATTATTAAATATTTCTCACTAGTTGATTGATCATCATTTGCTGCTTGAGTGGGCTACTCTGGATTGATTTGAGCCAAGTCGAGGAGCTACTTACACAAACTCACGCAAACATGCTATTAACACGGATTCCACTCGTGTCAGGTAGCAGTTCTTTCATATAGTACTTGGATCCACGGGATAGATTTATCCTTTTTCTCCTTTCCTCTGGTATAAAATCAATTGAGCACTCAGAGAAGCCACGCCTTACAAACCTGTCAAAATGGAATGTCCCAAATGAAATTTCATGCTAATTATAAGCTGCATCGTGTGATAAAACAAAAGTTGTCTCTTATTTTCCTAAACTTGTTGCAGCTTTCATTGTTGGCAAGATTTTCAGGTTTTACGGTATGATGGTATAGAATTTGATTGTCAAAGATTTCGGAGGTGTTATTTTAGGGTGATTTTGACAAGTTTTCCAACTGTCCACCATCTATACCAAATAGATTGTAAACTCAGTTTTGGGTACAATGGTAGTAGTTTTCTATGACTGATCGAGTTTAATGGTCCATAATTCATAAGCATCGGCAAACATTTGGGGAACAAAATGTGAAAGTATGTATAAACCTACCAATCTGCGGTCCGGGTTGTCAGCAAGAAAAGCCTTTGCAGCCCCATGGAAGATGCTTTCTTCTCGATATAATCTGCAAGTTTGCAGTGGTGTTAATACTTAATACTATTACTAACCCATAGTAAGAAATGAGAAAACAGCACATGAGAGGGAAAAAAGTTACTCATAGTCATACCAAGTAATTTGTCCCCTTGTCCTTGGCCTCGACAATCAGGAGAAACAGCGATAGCAGCAACCTCCCCACACTTATCTTCGTAGAAAGGAAAGAGAGCAGCACATGCGATAATTTGCCCCTCTCTCTCCACAACGATGAATGAATCCAAAGCATTAAGTAGCTAAGAACATAACACAATGTAAATTGAATTCTTGAAGAATGAATGTATACTATCTGATATATTTTAAAACAGCGCTTTAATACACACCTCCTCATCAGTCCTCTTGACCAAAGTGCCAGAGTCTTCTAAGGGTTTGAATATTTGTCTTATTCCAGGTAGGTCTTCCACCTTTCCCATCCTCGTTCCTTCATATAGATCACTGCACAGTAATATAAACACAAACTTAATTTGCATGTTTCTATCTAATTCACTTGATTTATCATAACAAATTATGCATACCTAGCCACCATGGTCCCGACTCCGTCTCTTTGAAACAGTTCCTTTAATAGCACTCCAGCTATGTTACCATCTAACAGATGAACTCTTTGTACACCCCCCTAGTGTATATAAATAAAATAAAAACAATTAATGACATCAATCTAAATGGCAGCATTCGTGATTTGAGTACTTACTCTGCAAACAAAAGCAGCAGCAGCCAACTCTGATAAATAACCATTTGATCTACTGAGCCTTTCTTGTCCTCCAATAGCAAAACCTTGTTCACTAGACCACAAACCATTTCCGTTGTCAAAACCAACACCATTCTGAAACGTCGCACGCCTGTAACTGGATGATGTCCCATTCTGTGGAGCAGGAGCACCTCCATTGATGGAGTTATAACCAAGGAAATGGGAATTAGATTCCTCCTCGCCAATGGCTTTTACATAATTAGCAGCAATCTCACTTTGCTGCGCTCGTCTGCGTATTAACATGTCTGCATCTTCAAGAGTTAAAAATCTAATTAAACGGCCACATTCATCTAAAATGGGACCATCTATAACGCATATAAGCTTCTCTGCTCCAAGAGCCAAGGCACAAGCAGTAGCAACTTCGTATGTGCTGCATTATTGACAGCAAAGAAAATTAATATCCAAAACTTTACCCACATACAGTCACAGCTTTTAACTAAATAACACATACATTGGTTAATTGCAGATTCAGAACACGTATATATTTTCGTTACTAGGATGAGGGTAAGTCGACTGTATGTATCTTACATTGTCTAGGATCACAAAACTTAGGGGAGCGCCTATGATCTTTTTTTATATTTAATTCGATTAGATCATGTCAAACAGTAACAAAAGATACCTATTAGTAAATCCATATACTACATAGCATACTTGCAATTCAGTACACCTCCAGAGCTGGAATATCCAAGGTTGCTTAAGATCACGATTGACTCGTTATCCAGCCTCTCACGGATGCGATCAACATCTACTTTCTTTACTTCGCCTGTAGCTCCATAATCAATGCCTTCAACAACTCCTCTTTTCTGGGAAACATAATATATATTTAGAGTCACGGATATTGCTTTAAATAAATTACAATTACATTTAAAGAGAACGAGAAGCTTACCTTGGCTGCTAGAAAATTGCCACTTGCGACACTGACACCGTCATGCACCCGTCTGTTCTTTCCATGTCGGCGAACACTGCATATTGATGGCCCTGGAGACAGCTTTGCCTCGATCATCAGACGTATTCTTCCAGCTGAATCCATTGCCGCCTTGAGGGAATCAGGGTCGGTGATTCTGTATCTTCCAACATATTTAGGTTCACACCCTGCAATATCCATTCATGACTTACAATCTAACAAAAACATCATTATCCTGCAGACCTAAACTATATAGAATAGCAAGTATATATGAGCATCCAGTAGCTCAGACTTAAAATAGTTTTCGGTTTTGTGCTGTATAAAGCGCATGTAGATCCATTTCTACGACACTCTTAGATGCAGAAAGACTAGGGAATGTGGTTTTACACCCCATTGATTATATTTACGTGAACTCTCATTTAAACTACATAAATCGTTCACATCAGCTTACTGGTCAAACAGCAAATAATTATGGCATTATGCTAAGAATAACAAACGGTTTTTATTGAATCATAGATGACCTTCAATCCTTCCCAAATACAACCTAACTCAAAACCCAAAAAGCCTCATCAAGATTCTGTGTCGCATAGGCCATAATAAAAACTTAAAAAGTGTGACGCAACTAATTCTACTGAAACTCCCGTATAAGATGTGTTGGCATATATATACACTTATGTGTCACATTCTAAACAGAAGCACGCCTTTAGGGGGTGTTTCTTTCGGCTTATATAGTGGGCTTATGACTTATTTGGTTTTGGGCTTATGTTTCAGGAGCTCACTTTTTGTGGCTTATTTAGAAACTTCTCGGCTAATATATGCTTATTATAACATACGAAACATAAATAAGCCGGAAAGTTTCAAAATAAGCCACAAAAAAGTGAGCTTATGAAACATAAGCCCAAAACCAAATAAACCATAAGCCCGCTATATAAGCTGAAACAAACACCTTCTTAAACTATCCGGTATTCCACATAAAACTAAACTATACCAAGTGCATTTCGCATACTATACTGAAACTGAATAGAGTAAGAGGCATGTTGAACTGACCCTTTTGGGCTAAAAGCTGGTCAATCTGTACATGTGTCCCTGGAACAAGTACAAACTTAATCCCCAAACCATGTAAAAGCGATATATCCTGCACACACACAATAAATAAAACATTTCATAAGTTTTATAAAATAAAAAATTTAGATATAAGTAATAGAAATTTTATAAAAATGAGACTTGCCATTAAGATAGGATCTAAAAGAGAACTATCTAGCACTTCAGCAGACAAAAGAACAACAAAAGTACTTCCTCTATGAGCCGTAAAATAAGGCCACGCTTCACGGAAAAACGTCACGAATACGTCATCCTTAATAATACTATTATTATTATTATTATCAGCTGCATCTTCACTACTCTCATACTCGCCTAAAACATTACATGTGCTCAACGAAAGCTTTTGTTTTGTGAAATTGAAAGACGGTGGTGACTTAATGGACCGGTTCATGAAGAAGCATCGGGAGGTGTTAGGTTCAAACTGAAGGTTAAGATTATGAAGAGAGATGGTTGAAGATGTAACGGAGGAGGACATTGTTTGAGGGGGAGGAGTAGGTGTGGACTCCACGAACCGCCGCCGTGCTTGCTTGTTTAGGGTTCGTTTGGACAAAACGTGTTACACAAAAGTATCAACACCGAGTCTGCGAGTCACAGTTTGTCTTTTATTTGTGACACTGAAAACTAAGATTCACTAAAACACACACGTACACATATACTCCCTCCGTCTCATATTAAATGTTCAGGTTTAACTTTTTAAGTCTTTCTTTTACAACTTTTACCTTAAATATTTTTGTTTGTGTTATATGGTATTAGAGAAAAATAATACGTAGTGGAAATACATTTAAAACTCAATTTATTCATATATGATGAAAGTGAATATGAGGTTGTTAGGCATGTAAGCTTATATGAAAAACTCACCAAAACTACATTGTATTGTTATGAAATTATGTAGTTTTGATTATTATATCTCAAACTAAATTTCCTAAACCCACTCAACCATAAAAATGCAAGTCTTTTTGTTTCAAATCATTCATCAAAAATGAAATTCATATTCTGGAATGCTAAAAAATGAAACCAGCGCCACCATTACTAGTTTCTAACACAAGGTAAAATTCATATATCTTAGTCATGAAGGTGAGCAATAAAAATGATTATATATTCAAACACAAGGTGGTTTTTGGATAATACAAACGAATGAAAGGTGTAAAATGGATGAGAGTTGTTGCGATGAAGAAGCTTATTTAATCTATGTTGACGCCCTATGCATTTATTTGAGATAAAAAAAAACAAGGATTAGATAAAGATAAATGGGAAAACTGTTAAGAAAAAATATAATGAAATTACTTATTTTCTATATTAATTAAGATTTTCTTAAAACAATGTAGTTTTGGTGGGTTTTTCATGTAAGGTTAGATGACTAACAGCCTCATATTCACTTTTCCCTTCATATATTTTGCATTAAATATTATATAACACAATCAAAAATATTTATGGTCAAAGTTAAGAAAGAAAGACTTATAAAATTCAAACTGGACATTTAATATGAGACGGAAGAAGTATATTTTTTCTGATAAAAAGAAAGAAAAATGAAAAAAGCACAAGTTCTGGTAACTTCGACCTCAAAATGTTGTTATCGACATTACAGTGTAGTGACACACGTTAGCGTAACTTTGACCACAAGAGGTTGTTATCGACGTTACATGAGTGTAGTGACACACGTTAGCGTCGACAACAACCTCTTGGAATTATATTCATACCCTATGATTTAGTTTTTGTAGATTACACGTTCTTTTGGTTATAGCAAATTTTCTGAATTTTAAGCATTATTACTCGTAAAATTAGTCGTCTTAGATATTGAAATTTCAATGGCATGTACGTTGCTCATATGTAGAGGTGACAAAATACTTGGATCGGTCACGTCACAAGTTCAGATGAGTCTTTTAGAAACATAGGTCTAAATGAGTCGATGTTTATATGGGCTGGTTCCGATTATAGACGGGTTTTGGTCATTTTCATTTTATTCTTTTTAGTAAAATATTGAAAAAGAGAAATTAAAGTAAAAGTATTATTTTCCTCGCTAGACCCGCCTATACTCATCGTTTAATTATTATATAATAGTATTTTCTATCAGACACATTTATAATATTTAGAGAGACTCTAATATACTCATCTCTTAATAAATATTTACTTAACTATGTTTAAACAATTGGTTTCAAATTGCCATATCTACCGACTTCAACACTAACTATGAGAGGGTCACCGTCTACTACTATGTATTTGAGACCTAGCTTCCCAATATAGAAAGCTTAAAATTTTAAGCAACACATTTACTAATAATAGAAAATAAAATTACATTTGAAAATTTAAGTGTGTTAAATTTATAGACTTATAACAGCCCTTCAATAAATAATTAATAAATGTTATTTTTAAAACGCTCCTACAATGAAAAATACATGTTATTATACATATTGTATAAAAACAATAAAACTTACAAAGCTTATATGAAAACAATTTGATGGTACATATGGTTTTAAAAATCGGACGAACCAACAGGTTCAACCGGGAACCGGAGTCACCATCATTTCGGCTAGCCTTTAAAAGCCGTCCGAAACAAACTTAAGAGGACCGTCAGAACCGGTAAAAAGGGACGAGTTGAGCCCCCGTGATCATAAGAGAACCGTCGAAACCGGTAACAAGCTGAATGATCGAATATATCGTGTGAATCATCGGTAGTTATTGTACGTATGTATAAATTACCGTTAATAGTTATAGAAAAACCGTGTGAATGATCGAATATATCCAAAACAGAGATGAATAGATGGAAATCATATCTGCATCAACAAGTTTTGATGCTCTCGCTGAGCATTAAAATTTTAGTTTAAAGCTCTATATGGTTGTAATAACTAAGATGAGGTAACTAAAGAATTACCTTTAGAATGTCATCAAAGTTAGGACTTTTGATCATTTCAGCACACACTACAAGTACAAATATGCCTCCACGATGTGCTCGAAAATATGGTCCTGCTTCTCTCATCATGTTCACGAACATGTTACTCCAGTATGAATTCGCTACTCCAACAACACCACCATCATCACCACCATCATCACAGTTACTTTTATTACGATAATTGTGACAGCCGTTGTCGTCACATTTCATCACAAAACCACGTTGGCTCTTCTTGATGCCAAACTCTTTTAACACACTTCCGCAAACAGATGTTTTCCACCGTGATGGCCATCTGTGTTTTTCATTTGCGTGCATTCGACAACAAGGTTTTAGTCTTGCTAAAGCCATGATCGATAACTCGAATCAAAGAGGCATTTGACTAGCTAGATATATAAAGATGTGTTTTGTTATGTCACGTATATGCAGCGAAATGTTTCTACAAATGAATAATTGGTTTTGCATCCGTCCAACTTTGGAGACTAGGTGCATACATTTGAAAACCATTTTGTATCTTTGTTACATAAATTCGATTGTGGGGTATCCTTGAAATTGATAGCTAGGTACTACACAATATCATGTTCCCATCGTGGCAGGATAAAACATGATTGAATAGATCGATGAGACACCGATGAGGTACAAATTATGAAATTGTCGACTTGAATGTTGCTTTAATTTGATAACATTTCCTACTTTGTATTGTTGATAATTTTCCTACTCATAGTATCCGGACAAGTGACAAAATTGACGGTTTTAATGAAAAGAGTAAGTGAGTGAGAAACACATGTTATATTTTTGTATGAGTAACTAGATAAGTAGAAATGCGAAACTGGAGGATATAGCAAAACTCAACACGATAAAAAATAAAGAGAGTGTACACAGTACAGTAATATTTTGTTTCTTCATGGAATGATGCTATATTCTTTTTACTTGATTCCATGGCATATTTATATCTCTCATGGAATATTACTCACATTTATGTTCGGTCCAGTACATGTTTGATCAAAATCATTTAAACGACATTCGGAAAGAAATCCTTTTAAGTCCTTGAATAGTTTTCGAGTCACTTAAATTTCTTTTCCAAAGAAAATAAGTGTGAATTTTACTTGCACAGAAGTAGTATGATCATGAGAAAATAATGTATAGTATAAGGTTTATATATTGTATTTAATATACCTGGGCTCGGCAATATCGTATTAGTAATTGACGTGTTCTAGTGTGTTTTACGTAGCCGTACATTATAAATAGTTCAGCAATAATACGATACAACATACACAGATAAATTGTGAAGCAACCAAAAGGATGAGCTCCACGTACAATCAAAACAACTAGACCAACTGAACGAATTTATTCATCGATCATCATTGATATACTCCGTAATAAAGTTAAGTTTAAACTATCAGCAAACTATTCAAACCATGATAATTAACATGATTATTGCAACTAACAAACCATGACCAACCTCTCATAAACTCTAATCCAAATCGAGATTTACATACATTTGACACACCCATGATTTTACATTTGATATGGGCACCCGGCCAGAACGTACCCTTAGACTTGTTGCAGCTAGAATACTTAGTATATATAACTGAGCACAAACGAAAGTTTCTGAAATATCCATCAACATTAACTACATACCAAGTGCAACAATGTGCAATGAGAAAATGTCCTCGAGTTTCTTCAATTTTCATATTCTGAAATACTCTTTAAGACCGGTTTCCATTGATGTTGATGGTGATGCCGTCCCCCTCCCCTGCTTCTATTGCTGTTACTTCCATCATGGTGCACCTTGTGGCTCTAAACATGTAAACAAACACAATAGTGTGTCACGTTAGAAAAGATCGACAAAACTATGTGTGCACATACAAAGTACCCATATGATTTATTTGGATTTTCTTATTTAATCTTGTACCATTCACTAGAATGTCTCCATGTGTAATAATGACTAAAAATAAAGGGTCTGATACTGTTCTCTTACTACAAATAAGTTGCGTGCCAGGAAATAGGTACAAAAATTTGATCGATCTTTTTTAGCTTATAGACACATCTCATGTAGCGTATACGGTTTCTTTTTATCTTTATTTGCAAATCATGGTGTGGGATTTTGGCCAACTAATTATGTCCACTGGGTCCAAGTAAGGAATCCACAAAGATAGACGTGTTGCATTTGGTGTTTTTGTAACGAAATTCGTAAGTTCTGTTGTCAATTAAAACTTCTGAATTTGATATTACCACTTACGAGTCGCCAAGTGAATTAATCCACAAAGATCAACGTGTTAGTAGATGAACATTCTGGGAACACTTACGAGTTTACAATCAAGGTTAATCAAGTATTAATGGTATCATAATAGCATAAGAATATTTGCAACAACTTTTAAGGAACATATAAACTTGTACTCCATATATCACAAGAACAAAACAAACATCCTAATAAATCATGTTAATAAAAAGCAAATTGTTGCTCATGTGCATATTGCAACCCCAAAGATAAGATTTTTCATTTTTCTTACAGAAATCAGACTTAGGATCCTAATTGAGAACCAAAGTTCATGCACATTTCACCATGAAATCATTGAATTTGAAAAGGAAAATTCCCCAACAACTAGCAAAAAGTTAGGAAAAAGTATACCGTAAATGCAAGCAATGTTTTTCAGCTTTTTGATGCATGAATAGTGTACTGTTACGTACAAAGATAAAGAGTATTATATGTATTAAAACAGTAAATGAAGAGGAGGCTTTCATGAAATTGGAAAATAATGACAAAGAAAAAAAGATTCGTTAGCTCTCATTTTGTGATCAAACAATGCCAACCACACAACGTGAATGTCATAAATCATAATGGCTTTGCTAAATTACTCTTTGCCTCCCAAAAAGGATTTTGAATTATTAGTGCATGAGGAGTTGCAATAAAGTTGATCTTAAGTATGATGTTATTCATAGTCATTTACAAATCAAATTGAGCTTGCATCTAGCAACGATCAAAATTGAAGATAAACAAGCTGATCAATCTTGTGATATATAGTAAACGCTTAGCATGAGCTCCTATTGAGCTCTTTGATTCGCTTGAAATATTAGTGTGCATATATAGAAATTGGAAAATGATGTTTCTGTTTGATTTTATAATGAAACCGGCGTATATAATCTATCGTTCAAAAACGTGTTCCATTCTATACAAGTACTTACCCTATCTTCTACGACTAAGTATTAAGTATTAACTTTAAAGTATTCAATTTGAGATGATCAATGTCGAAAATTCTTAACTAATGCATCAAGTAGTGAAAGCCCTAAGAAAACACTCCCAAATAATTTTCAAAGTAAGCGAACACTCTAATTGTCACTGGTAACCACAAGTAACAATATGATCACAGCAAAAAATGACTTCTAATTCTGATTAATACTATCTAAAAACCATTAAATCTGAAGAAACGTTTAAATCTGTCATCCCAATGTTGTGTACGGTGTCTCTTGTTTCACTTTTTTTATTTAACAATCGAAAGCTAAATTACCTTGATAGAGGGTGGATCCGGTTCCTTTATTGGACTAACCGGACGTCCTTTCTTCTCGAGCACGAGCACTCCTCTTTCCTTCAATAACTTTCCCAGCTTCACGCACTTCTTAGCAGCAAACTCTTTCAGTACATCTAAAAGAATTTAAACATTACACAAAAAAAAGGACATTTTACATTGTTAGTTGCACACTAATCACAAATTGGCAAGAGGGAATACTATACATGTCACATATACTATACACATATTCACCACAGAATAATTCCTTACAACTTTCGAACTGAATTATGTAAGGAAAAAAAAACAGTTGTGCACGAAAATGTAAAAGTTGATCAGACATTACGGTATGTGTCGTAGGCTGTTAATTGGTTAAGTTACCTTCAAAACAAACGAGCCGGTAAACATTACCAATGAGCAGCATATCGTCTGGCCTAAGCAGCTTCAGCTTCTTAACCGGCATTCCATTCTCAGACTTCGGTCCTTGCATTGTCACTATAACCCCTACATAGTGTCCAGGGTTCAAACTCATAACATCTCGAGCACTAACCGAGTAGTAAATCCTCTCGATCTTATTATTTCCAGGGTGCATAATCACCACCGCAGCAGCCTCAGCAGCTTGACAATTCCCCATGGTCTAACTAATCAGCAATCACTATCATCCTAAAATATCAAAAGTTATGTATATATCATGTAGCGTTATCTATTGTACGTTTCTAGGGTACTTATATTAATGAATAATGGTATGGGCTGTTTACAATATGGAAGGCATGTGTAGTTATCGAGAATAAATATCAAGGTGACTAAATGTACGAACCTGAAGAAAGTTAATTTTAAGAGTTAAAAAACATTTAAATCGAAGGTGACGTGAGCAATAGTAGTAAGGATCCTTCGATGACATAAAATCCATGCACTAGGTGTAATAAATTGAACATCGATATAGAGATGACTATGGATGTGGGGACATTTAGGATTACGGTTCAAGCTGTTTTGAAAATCGGATCGAACCGGCCGGTTCAACTGTTAACTGGACTAGTATTAGCTTAACGGTTCATCTGGTTCAACCGGAAGAAAACCAGAGAAAGTTGGTTTGATGTTCGGTCCGGTTTTCAAAACATTAGGTTCAAGTACTAAATCTTTTGCTATCTTAAACCGATCTGTGCATTTATATATGTATGCTTGTAAGTTTTACTTATTTGCACATATTTATTTTGGGGTTTATGAGAAATGAAGGTTTTGTTTCTTTTTCTAAAGATTAAACTTCTTATAATCACAAGCTATTTAAATGATTTTTAGAATGATTAGAGTCAATAGTTTAAACTCAGGTTCACTCATACGGTTCAACCAGTGAACAAGAAAACAAGTCGGGTTACAGGTAGCTGATTTTGAACAAAAAAACTAAATAAATCCTTAATCAGAGAAGCTCAATTAGATCAAGTAAAATAACAAATTTTAAAGCATCTATTAGAGTCAACGTATAAGCAAAGCATGGTTGTCAAGTGTTAACCTACAACATTGTGAACTTAACATCGTGCTAAGAGCACCAGGTGAGTGTCAAGTCATAGGTTCATGTTATAGCAAAAGGTGAAGTCTCGTCAGCATTTCATCTTATAACTCAGAACCTATAATTCAACTCAAAAACAGGTTCCATCATGACTTAAGTTATAAGGTACCCGGGCCCTGCATTTTTTTTAATTTTTTTTTTTATTTATTGAATAAAAATAATACACCAAAATAAACATTACATAATAAATAAAATAAAATAACCAAATAATAATCTTTTAAAAATCTTAAAGGACTAGAATTGCAAACCAAACAAAGACTAACGGTGAAAAGATACTATGAGGGATTAACTATAAAAGAAATAAAACCTACAAGGTTAAAAGCGAGAAAAAAAAATGTTATCCTCTTCCTCTTCTTCATTGCATGCAAACATATAAAATAAAATAAAAATACACATAAAATATACACCCGTTACGTGCAAATATTGTAACATCCCAAAATTTAAGTTTTTGTTATAAATATTTAAATAGTGCACTAAAAATTATTATAGTTAGTATTTAATAGAAAGAGGACTATGAATGCAAATACTAACCGAAAAAGGGCCTCCAATGCAATAGACTTAATAGTAGGGACTAACGTTGCAAAATAAAAGTTGAAGTGCAGAATTACTGCGTTACCCTTATGGCTAATATGGCATTAGTCTCATGACGTTAGCCCACAAGAGGGCACGCGTAAGGGGACGTGGTCATCACAGATTTAGGAGGGAAAAATTGCCATTGTTATTCCATTAACGAAAAAGTTACAAAAAGGTTTCAAGAGCATGGTAAATTGAGATTGACTTTAGAAGATTCAAGTATCCTTGTTGTTTTTTAATCCTCAATTCTGTTTAGTTTATAAATTGTTTAGTTTCAAGATTTTAGTCTACATATGAGATTGGGTTTTTTTTAGGGCTATTAGTCTAAAAAGGCATCAAACTTGCCACATTTTTTTTTTATTGTATGCAACAATCTTTTAATTTTCCTAATCGATGCAAATCTTTCACTAATCTTTCTATTCTAGCCCCTATAACGGGGAGGATTTGACGTGGCAACTCTTAATCACTTTTTAACTCGTTTTCTTTGGCTACAATAGGAATGTTAACCCGTTGTTACAAAACCTAATTTACCAACCCGTTTCCATTTTACACATAATACCAAAATCTTCACTTAAACCCTAATTTTCAAAATACAAATTTCACATCCCCTAATCTGAAGCTTTAATTGATATCCAAGAGGAAATTGTTTTCAACATACACATAGAAGGGAAGTTTAACTATTTTCTACTAAGGTATGAAAAAGGCTCGATTATGAATATTTATACTTGTTCCATTGATAGGGATTGTTTTAGTCCAGGTTTAGATTGGGTTTTTGGCTAGCTAAAGCGAAATATATGGGTTTTTTTTTTGTTACTTTTTTTTGTATCCCTCGACAACCATTAGAAAATGTTTTAAAGTTGATTCATAGTGATGTTGATCTTGATATAATGTATGATATGGTTGTAAAACATGGATCAATTGATTTGTTTGTTTGTCATAAACCACAAAAGTTAACAATGTATTATTTAAAAAACTTGAGTTTAGAGAAGCTTGTCCCTGGGTCTGAAGCGGACGCTAGCTTGCGTTGCTCAACTTCAACACCTTTTAATTCCAGACCTCATTATGTGGTTAAAAATGAGGTTAAAAACAAAGGTGTATCTAGGAAAGTTGTTCAGAAAGGGTAGGAAAGTTGTTCAAAAGGGGAAGAAAATGAAAGGTCTTGATAAAGGAAAGGGTATCATGATAGAATATGATAGTGATTTAGCCGAGAAAAGTAAGTGTGCTGATAAAGGAAAGGGTGTCATTGTAGAATGTGACAAGATTGTGGCTTATCAGGATGAGGTTAATGAGCATGAAGAATCGGAGGAGGAGATAGTAGAAGGTGTCTAGCTAATCAAAGATCCATTCAAAAGGGAAGAAGTGAAGAGCATAGGGGAAAACAGTGGAGGAAGTAAGGATGGAAGAAGAAGAAATGTAAGTGATAACAACAAATTATCTGATTTTCTTAGCATCTTTATCCTTGATTTTTGCTCATTATTATGATGATTTCTTGTCGATATGTACTAAATAATGCTTGTTATCTGATGCAGAATTTCTGACAAGGTTTTAATACTTATAATGTTATTCGTCTACCTACGGTCTACCTTATGCACTAACGGGCAGAGAACCCGATCGTGTGTAGTGTAGTATTCGGTAAAGCCGAAGTCGTCCCAAGAGCTATGTGAATGGACCCTAACTTAAGTCTAATGTCACGTTTTAAAGGAGTTTTGATTTGTTTGATTAATTAAACTAATTAACATAAATGAAATGCTGAAATTAAATTAAGATTAAATCAATAGGGAGAAAGTGTACTAGCCTAGTTGTTCATCCTATCATGCAATGACTATGTTCTCTAATTAAGCCTTATATCGCTTCATGTGGGGCATAAGATTCATTAGACTCCTACGGTCAATTCGCCTAGCCTATCTCCCTAGAATCCTCTCCGGAACCGAAGACTCTTTCTTTGTAGTAAGCGTATGTACGGTAGACTAGTTTGAGTCATTAAGTGCCGCTACATGCTAGATTATTTCTTTGTGTGGCCCAGCCTCTCGGATCTTAGACCACACATCTAACTTTTTAAGTTCATCCAACCGGGAGGGTGATCCTATGGTCAATTAGCACACAAGGGATTGGTAGTCCTATGGTCAATTCTTACCAACCCTCGCAACCAATCACACTAGGGTCCTATGGTCAATTCTCCTAGTGCAAGAAGTACAACCGGTCTTTAAAACTACCGAAACTAGAGGATCTAACGAAAAACTAAGCATGCACACACTAGAAGCATAATAAAAGCACGAAAACATAATCAATACATGAAAGGAATCATAATTAGGCTAGCACCAAAGGTGCTTAGGCGATCATATTATAAAGAACACGAGAATCAATGTTTTGTGGTATGTGCTAAAACACATACCTTTTCATTGTCAAAATAGACCCAAAATAACCAAGAAAGAGCCGTTTATTGCTAATATCTGTGGTTTTCTTGAGTTTGTGTATGTGCAGGTATGGATATGTAAAAACACGCAAAAAGGACTCAAATCAGACAGAAAACCGAGCACGGGAGATCAAGAGAGCTTAAGCTGAGCCGGAAGGTCAAAATTGAGCATTTATGAAGATATCTAATCTCCGAGGATGATTCGTGAAGATTTGATCAAAGTTTGAAGAAATGTCAGAACCGGCCCCTCAAGTTTCAACAATTGACAGAATTGGCCCTTGAGTTTCAGAAATTTGCAAATTTGACCCTTGGTTTATTTGAAGGTTGTCAAATTCAGCCCTTGGTCTATGATTTCAAAAGTTGCATGATTGGTCCTTGGAATTTAAACATTTACAACTTTGGTCCTTAAACATTCACTACTAGTCCAAGTATATTATCCAAATCCATTTACTAAAGCCATTATAACAAACAATGAGCCATGGCCCATCAACAATCAGCCCAAACCTAATACTATCCAACCCTTACCCGTTTGATAAAACCACCCAACCCGAAAACTCAATTTACCCGTTTAATAACACCTAGACCCGGATCACCCCTTTTACCCAATCTTATACCCAAGTCAAACTAGACCCATGACCCGTCAACACTTTTGAGATAATATTAAATATCCAAACGCGCCCCCCCAAACAGTACCACTCCCCTGTTTGTCTTCCCCAGCCAAACACCACCACTTTCACCACCAAATACCCAATCCCAAACATACCTCCTCGTACTAAGAATCTATCTACTTTCCTTATCCCTTCTGACTTGTCAGTGAGAATGCCAGCGTGGCCAAACCAAGCTATTTCATTGGACTAGACACATCACATGGACATATGGTGCTTAGTGATTGGAGCTGATGATTATGGAATGATGTGTGGCCACAAATAGACCTCCTAGATCCTTCCTCAGAGCATCCCAAGCAAGATCTCCTCTCAAGCTATAAAAGAGACCCTCAAGCTCACATTATTTCTTGTCCAGTTTTCATGTATTTAGAATACTGTAACCATTTACTTTCTGTCATTTTTATTGTTTACTTGAAGTTTTATTAGTGTAATTTCAGTTTTTAAACATTGTGCTCTTCATTTACTTAATGCAAGATTTCAGTTTCAATAAATCATTTTTGGCATTGTTCTCATTTAGTTGTTAGTGTCCATTTATTTGATCTCACAAGCTCACATAAGCACATAATTGCTTATAGTGAGCTTATCTTTACCTTATCCTGTCTCAATTTAAGGTTTTGAGAAAAGTCAAACAAAAGTCAAAGATTTAAGGTCAATCTATTTCCTGTTAATGTATGGTTTTAGTTTGTTGATATGATGAGTTTGATGTTTATATAAGCTTTTAAATCTGTTTAGGATAAAATCTCATCAGGTTCTGAGTTTTAATGCAATTTTTGGATTAATAAAGGAGTGTTTGGTAGAGTGATTTTTACTGTTTCAGAGGACTAAAAAATGGGTTAGATCAGTTTGTTTAAGCTTGTTATAGGTATATGTAGTCACATCTGTCTTTATTTTGCTGCATTTGTGCTCTTAGTCAAATTTACCTTATAACTGATATTGTAATCTCACTGTTGGAATCAAGCTTCTGAAATCAGTTCACATAGGTCTAGAATCAGATATACTAGCTTGCTTTAGTCTCATCATCTCATCTTTCATCTTATTTAGTCCCTCATTTGCATTTGAAACTCAACTTAGTCAAAGCTTTTAACTGATTTTAAAAAGTCAAAACTGCAGTGCTGTCCAGTTTTTGCAGAACTTGTAACCTCAGCACAGTGTTCATTTTAGCTAGCTAAGGTCTGAAATTTGGTCACATTGTAGTCTGCTAGGTAGTCTTCAACTCCACACTTTTAGTTTTTGTATTAGCTTATTGGATCAGTAGTTACATAAGCTCCAAGTAGGCCCCTTGTTCACTGTTTCTGTTTTCAGCAGTCATGTCCACTTAGTCAGTTTTATTTTGATCTGCAGCTTCTTTAATACTTGTCCTCAGTAGCTATAATTTGGTACAAGTATAATCTTGTTGGTGGTCTTTAGATTCATGCTTTTATTTTTCCCTATAGCTTATTTGATAAGCCAGTGCTACTGCTTAAAAGTAGGGTCCCCATCAGTTATTGCTTAAGAATTCAGTTGGCTTAATCCCTTGTTAAACTGCTATTTAGGTGTTAGGATTAGACTTAGATAGTTTCCTTAGATTGATTTTAGTATACTTTAGCTTATTTAATCATTTGGTTCACTGTTGAGCTTATTTGCTTATTCAAAATTGCTTATTTCCTAGTCATTTACACAGCAGCTTTAGATTTTGCCACATAAGCCCATCTTTTTCCATTTTTCTCAGCTTTAGATTATCATTTTAGATTTTCCCTGCCATTTTCATAATTTTTAGTCACCATTTACTATTTTTCTTATTTAAAAATAGTTTTTAACCATTTTAATTAGCTTTAATTGCAATTAATTGAGAAAAAGTTCCAAAAAATCATTTTTCAATTTTAATAGTTTAAGATAAATATAAAAAGCATAAAAAATATTTTTTCCTATTTTTCTCCTTTTATTTGGTATTTTTTATAATTTTAATTAGATTTAAATAGATTTAAATTCATAGAAATTAGAAAATTAATCTGAAAAATACAAAAATAGTTTTTAAAAGTCTTTTATGATATTTTAGATTTTTAGAAAGTAATTCCATATTTTTCCCTCTCTCTTTGATAATTTTTAGATAATTAGTTCATTTTTATTAGTTAATAATTAGTTTTTAATTAAAATAAATTCAAGAAAATTCCTAAAAAATAGTTTTAATTCATAATTAGTTTTCTCATATCATTTTTAGCATAAAAGTAGTTTTAGGTTATTTTTAGGATGTAGATTAGACATACTTGCTTTTTATTCGCGTTTCGTTTGATTTCCGTTTTTGCGTTTTAGCGTAGAATTGCGTAGTTTGCCATAGTTCTTAGGATTTTCCCATAGATTTTAGTTCCTTATGCTTTCCTTATCCCGTAGTTTAGATAATATCATCTTATGCCCCTTTTCTTATTCGAATCCCGATTACTGAGACGTGAGTTGTTTACTCCATTCATCCCTCGTTGGGAGAACGACCCGGGAAATACATTCCTTTGTATTTCTTCGGAAAATATCTGTACGAAAATGATCATATCAAAATGGCGCCGCTGCCGGAATGTATTTCCCGGGTCGTTCTCCCAACGAGGGATGAATGGAGTAAACAACTCACGTCTCAGTAATCGGGATTCGAATAAGAAAAGGGGCATAAGATGATATTATCTAAACTACGGGATAAGGAAAGCATAAGGAACTAAAATCTATGGGAAAATCCTAAGAACTATGGCAAACTACGCAATTCTACGCTAAAACGCAAAAACGGAAATCAAACGAAACGCGAATAAAAAGCAAGTATGTCTAATCTACATCCTAAAAATAACCTAAAACTACTTTTATGCTAAAAATGATATGAGAAAACTAATTATGAATTAAAACTATTTTTTAGGAATTTTCTTGAATTTATTTTAATTAAAAACTAATTATTAACTAATAAAAATGAACTAATTATCTAAAAATTATCAAAGAGAGAGGGAAAAATATGGAATTACTTTCTAAAAATCTAAAATATCATAAAAGACTTTTAAAAACTATTTTTGTATTTTTCAGATTAATTTTCTAATTTCTATGAATTTAAATCTATTTAAATCTAATTAAAATTATAAAAAATACCAAATAAAAGGAGAAAAATAGGAAAAAATATTTTTTATGCTTTTTATATTTATCTTAAACTATTAAAATTGAAAAATGATTTTTTGGAACTTTTTCTCAATTAATTGCAATTAAAGCTAATTAAAATGGTTAAAAACTATTTTTAAATAAGAAAAATAGTAAATGGTGACTAAAAATTATGAAAATGGCAGGGAAAATCTAAAATGATAATCTAAAGCTGAGAAAAATGGAAAAAGATGGGCTTATGTGGCAAAATCTAAAGCTGCTGTGTAAATGACTAGGAAATAAGCAATTTTGAATAAGCAAATAAGCTCAACAGTGAACCAAATGATTAAATAAGCTAAAGTATACTAAAATCAATCTAAGGAAACTATCTAAGTCTAATCCTAACACCTAAATAGCAGTTTAACAAGGGATTAAGCCAACTGAATTCTTAAGCAATAACTGATGGGGACCCTACTTTTAAGCAGTAGCACTGGCTTATCAAATAAGCTATAGGGAAAAATAAAAGCATGAATCTAAAGACCACCAACAAGATTATACTTGTACCAAATTATAGCTACTGAGGACAAGTATTAAAGAAGCTGCAGATCAAAATAAAACTGACTAAGTGGACATGACTGCTGAAAACAGAAACAGTGAACAAGGGGCCTACTTGGAGCTTATGTAACTACTGATCCAATAAGCTAATACAAAAACTAAAAGTGTGGAGTTGAAGACTACCTAGCAGACTACAATGTGACCAAATTTCAGACCTTAGCTAGCTAAAATGAACACTGTGCTGAGGTTACAAGTTCTGCAAAAACTGGACAGCACTGCAGTTTTGACTTTTTAAAATCAGTTAAAAGCTTTGACTAAGTTGAGTTTCAAATGCAAATGAGGGACTAAATAAGATGAAAGATGAGATGATGAGACTAAAGCAAGCTAGTATATCTGATTCTAGACCTATGTGAACTGATTTCAGAAGCTTGATTCCAACAGTGAGATTACAATATCAGTTATAAGGTAAATTTGACTAAGAGCACAAATGCAGCAAAATAAAGACAGATGTGACTACATATACCTATAACAAGCTTAAACAAACTGATCTAACCCATTTTTTAGTCCTCTGAAACAGTAAAAATCACTCTACCAAACACTCCTTTATTAATCCAAAAATTGCATTAAAACTCAGAACCTGATGAGATTTTATCCTAAACAGATTTAAAAGCTTATATAAACATCAAACTCATCATATCAACAAACTAAAACCATACATTAACAGGAAATAGATTGACCTTAAATCTTTGACTTTTGTTTGACTTTTCTCAAAACCTTAAATTGAGACAGGATAAGGTAAAGATAAGCTCACTATAAGCAATTATGTGCTTATGTGAGCTTGTGAGATCAAATAAATGGACACTAACAACTAAATGAGAACAATGCCAAAAATGATTTATTGAAACTGAAATCTTGCATTAAGTAAATGAAGAGCACAATGTTTAAAAACTGAAATTACACTAATAAAACTTCAAGTAAACAATAAAAATGACAGAAAGTAAATGGTTACAGTATTCTAAATACATGAAAACTGGACAAGAAATAATGTGAGCTTGAGGGTCTCTTTTATAGCTTGAGAGGAGATCTTGCTTGGGATGCTCTGAGGAAGGATCTAGGAGGTCTATTTGTGGCCACACATCATTCCATAATCATCAGCTCCAATCACTAAGCACCATATGTCCATGTGATGTGTCTAGTCCAATGAAATAGCTTGGTTTGGCCACGCTGGCATTCTCACTGACAAGTCAGAAGGGATAAGGAAAGTAGATAGATTCTTAGTACGAGGAGGTATGTTTGGGATTGGGTATTTGGTGGTGAAAGTGGTGGTGTTTGGCTGGGGAAGACAAACAGGGGAGTGGTACTGTTTGGGGGGGCGCGTTTGGATATTTAATATTATCTCAAAAGTGTTGACGGGTCATGGGTCTAGTTTGACTTGGGTATAAGATTGGGTAAAAGGGGTGATCCGGGTCTAGGTGTTATTAAACGGGTAAATTGAGTTTTCGGGTTGGGTGGTTTTATCAAACGGGTAAGGGTTGGATAGTATTAGGTTTGGGCTGATTGTTGATGGGCCATGGCTCATTGTTTGTTATAATGGCTTTAGTAAATGGATTTGGATAATATACTTGGACTAGTAGTGAATGTTTAAGGACCAAAGTTGTAAATGTTTAAATTCCAAGGACCAATCATGCAACTTTTGAAATCATAGACCAAGGGCTGAATTTGACAACCTTCAAATAAACCAAGGGTCAAATTTGCAAATTTCTGAAACTCAAGGGCCAATTCTGTCAATTGTTGAAACTTGAGGGGCCGGTTCTGACATTTCTTCAAACTTTGATCAAATCTTCACGAATCATCCTCGGAGATTAGATATCTTCATAAATGCTCAATTTTGACCTTCCGGCTCAGCTTAAGCTCTCTTGATCTCCCGTGCTCGGTTTTCTGTCTGATTTGAGTCCTTTTTGCGTGTTTTTACATATCCATACCTGCACATACACAAACTCAAGAAAACCACAGATATTAGCAATAAACGGCTCTTTCTTGGTTATTTTGGGTCTATTTTGACAATGAAAAGGTATGTGTTTTAGCACATACCAAAATACCCCAGACGAGACCATTGCCGTGTCCTCACGCAATGCAATCAACTCACGCTTCTAAAACCAAGGATTTCAATCTCTTTCTACTAAACCTATGAAGAAGTAGCAAAGATTCCTCAAAAGAGATTAAAAAAAGCCTTAATTCTAAAAACGCCCCGTTTACCTTTTATAATCACATATATAGATATAACGATTAAGCACATACTGGTTATGAATGACGGTTTGTTGAACTTTCATGTCGATCAATAACTCCAACATTTTTCAAACGACACGTTAGGATCACAGAGTAGAAAACACAACACAGCGTGAAGTGACCATACGGATAGAATACATCGTCCCTGATTTTTCACAAGTCCCAAACTAAGCGTAAAACCGAAATCATTGTTACAAATGATTCTAGATGCTAACACTACCCATGGAAGTTACTTGTGTACTTACTTTTCGTTCCCATTTTCCTATTTCCTCTAGAATTTTTTAATTTTTGTGAGAAATGAATTTCTTCAAGTTCTCATTTCGATAATTTTTATTCCGATAAAGATATAAAGCTAAGTCGATAATTAGTTATCCATCTTCTCTCAAGAACCATTGTCGTAAAAATGAGGTCCACATCAAGGAATTTTTATTCACTAACTTTACTTTTTCAATTTTCATCATTTTTTCAATTTTTTTTTTTTTTTTTTTTTTTTTTTTTTTTTTTTTTTTTTTTTTACCTTTACTTGTATGAGCTGTGAACCACGGAGCTTCACGGGGTAATTCCAAGACTATAGGCTTCATGAAATGAGGATCCCGGCTGGCTAGGCTAAGACCTCACTCAATCCCGGCTAAAGATCCAAGGGTCCGATCTCGACACCGCAGCTCACAACTTTACTTATTACATTATCACATATCACTGATAACTGATTACTCATTTATTACGGATCCTTGATGTGTACCCAATTTTTAAAACAAAGATTCTTTCAAGAAGATAAAGAACTAACTATCGCCAAAAACTCGACATCTCTAATTATTTAGACAGATATGGGGTGAAACAATTTTGTGGGAACAAAAAGCCATAAGTACCTTCGATGGGCTCTAAAGAGAACCAACTACTCCACGTTTAGCATCTAAACTCATAAGTAACTCTATCATTTCTCGATCTCTGCAAATTTAAAATCCCAAATAATGAGATCCGCAGATGCTTAGCCGATAATTTTTAGATTATCTATGGTTAAGGGAACAAGCTAGGGCTCAACACGCCCGGTCAAGTCAGAATTCTATTCCTACTCTCACCAGCGGAAAGTCAATCAAGGTGTCAAAACATATATTAACTTAGCAAATGTTTCGTCTAATGAAATCAAGTCATGCATATTTAAAGTCACTCAGGGAAACTTGCAAAATCTTGGCCTTGTGAGCTAGAATTCGCATTTTATAGCTTCTTATCTAAGAGACTAGCAAAACTTTTCAATCAAAAAGACTTAACAAAAGCTTACAAAAAATTTTAAATTTTTCACATTTTTGCACAATTTTCATTTTCTAAGGAAAAACGGGGTTACGAGAGAAACACAACAGAAATAAGCAAGTGCGGTCAAATCAAATCGAAGATTACCCTACCCCAGACTAGAACAAAACATTGTCCTCAATGTTTAAAGGCAAGGGTATCACGAAAATCTAAAAGCCGTTTATAAAGTATGCTCAAAGATAAACGTTAGTCGATAAGATTAGGATATCGGATTTCCATCAGCATCGATCATGAAACTCGAGTGGAGAAATGACAACTTCGAGCACGAGAGTCTTCATATCGGGAACATCCTAAACACATCATCACAAACAACCAAACACGAGAAATCGAAGAGGCAGACCCCTTCGCGTCACTTATTAGAAAATAGAAAGAAGAGAAGGATAAGCATGGGGTGCCTCCCACGAAGCGCTACTGTTTTTGATCACCGAGTCACTAGCCTGACTCGTCCCCGAATTCATTTGTCCTTGGGGAAGAAAGTGGTAGAGATACCAGGGTCAAAAACGGTGTCTTCATTCCCGAAAGAATGAGACTGGGTGGGTTGGGTGGTGAAGAAAGTGTCGGGCTCAAGCACAAATGGTACATCATGAAAGAATGATCCATCATCCGGTGGTTTAGCGGGTGGACGAAAGAATGACGGATCAAAGTGAGAAAACTCCAAAGAAGACGGGAGCTTATGGTAAGGGATAAGATGTAACGGCTCAAACATGAAGGCATCCAAGAGAGGATCCTTATCACTAACAATGGTTTTAGCATAAAGCTCATCTATGTCTAATATCCCGGGTTTAAAGATTTTGTCTTCACATAAAGGCTCAACGGGATAAGTGATGGTGGACTCATGAGAGAGAGGAGAGTCGAGCAGTCCATCAAGAAACATCATATCCCCTTCGGGATCATCATCAGTATCCTCAATACCCGGTGGTATCAAGTCATCAATGGGTAAGTCGATTTCTTCCATATTAGAATCACTTGGCGGCTTATCAAGAATATCGTCTTCAACCATCTCAAAATCAATCTCCATAATAACCTCAGTGTCGGATTCAATACTTTCTTCAACATCACATGACGGGAGAGAAAGGTCGGAACACAGAGATGGGACAAGTGGTGTGCTCTGAGAGCTAGCAATATCCACCACTTCCGTTGTGGTCTCTGAATCGGACTCAAAATCTTGGTCAAAAAGAGGATTAACTTCACAAAAGGTGTAGTCGTCATTGAATTCAAAGAGTGGATTTGAGAAAATCCCAGAAGTAACCTCGGAGATGTCAAGAGAATCACATAAAAGAGAATCACAATCACTATCAGATATATCCTCGGACTCACTTGGGATTGGGTCAAGGCTCTCAACACAAGACGATTCCGTTTCCGGAATAGTGCTAAGAGGCTCGTCCCCCATTATGAGAAAGTCAACGGGATCAACAATGTTTGAAGAAATAGAATCATCGACCTCTTCCAATACGATATCACTTCTCTCATCCGGTGTGAGTGAAGGGGAAGGGTCGGAAATAAAAGGCTCAGAAACGGGAGGGGTTTCATCCGACAAACTTTCATAATATTCTTTCATTTGGATGGAATCCTCATCATCATCGTCGATGTAAGTCGCGAGCCATCGGGCACGTCTTGCAAGTGCTTGCTCCTCAATTCGTATTTCTTCAAGGCATTTTTCAATCTGAGCTGCTCGTTCTTCTTCTTCGAGTAGTTCTATCATAGATTTTTCGTTGCGAGATGCTCGATCTTCGGCAAGTAATTCACCATACGTTTTCTGATGAGGATCTTTATCCATAAATTCTTCGAGTGTATTAATACATCTTTGGAAACTATCTTGAGGAATTTGCGGAGGTTGTGGTTGAATCTCTTGGTATTGTGGAGGTGGATCATAAGAATAGTCATAATTATCACAAGGAACCTGCTCATAGACAAGCGGGTTTTGCATTTGACAATCGGAATTAAAATGCGGACCTCCACAATACTCACAACAATATGTTTGTTGTGACGGGTTTGGTGAAGTATATGGATAAGGCTCATAACCAAAGGTCTGATTGTTATATTGAGTTTGGCATTGAAAACCTTGGTGAGGACCTCCACAGTACTCACATGAGTATGACTCCGTCTCATGGTATGGGGATTGGTTAAGGAAATCAGTCGTATCATTGTAGGGATATTGGTCGTAGACAAACTCGTTTCCCGTATTCACAATGCTACAACCGGGACAATTCCCACCATTTTGAGGTCCCCCACACCATTGACAACCATAATGGTAAGACGAAGACATCGAGAAGAATTATACGAATGAGAGGGTTAAGAGATAAAGAATTGACGGTTCAGAGGGTAAAGAAGAATATTTTTGGGTTTTTAAAACTAATTTTGAAAAGGAAAATCTTTTTGGGTTTTTTATAAAAGGGATATGTACAAATATCAACACACGATTCGAGACGGAATACGAAAACTCGCTACAAGCCCTCCCCGGCAGCGGCGCCAAAAATTGATAAAATATCTTTGTTTTGCATGGTAATGAAAGACATGGAATCGTAAATATAAAAGAAATATGAATCGCTAAAAATTATTGATGTTGTGATATGATTTCTCTCTTGGAAATGCTCCGTATGCTGTTGGAGATCGTCTTCCTGGAACCCTACTTCGTCCTCTGGTGATTTGTGGTGAGAAAGATGTGTAAAATGCAGAAAATATGGTTGGTATTTATAGGCCCGACACAGCTACGCGTGTAACCTTGAGTTGTGGTTACGCCGTAACTAGTGTAATCTTCAACGATCTTATCCATAAATAAATATTTACGCCGCAACTTAGATGGATAGTTACACCGTAACCTTATTGGGTTTCGTTTATGTCGTAATCTTCATGTTTGGTTACGTCGTAATCTTGTCAATACTTTGAGTCCCTTTCTGTTCACATATTACGCCGTAACCTCATACATTGGTTACGGCGTAACCTTCTTAGTCATGAAAATCTTGTAAGTCTTTATAATATTACGGTGTAACCTCTTGTAATAGTTACGTCGTAATCTTTTATTAGCGTTGACTTGGTCTTCATGTTTAATTTCACAGTTACGGCGTAAATGAAGAGTGAAACTACGTCGTAACCTCTTCACATTTAGCATACTAAAGTGTGTATCTTTGTAATTTCTTTTCCAATTCCGCGTCTCTTTTGTTCATATGCTCCTTTACAACCTGGAAATGAAATATAAAGAAATCGAAGCATATATCCATATAAACGATACAAATAATGAGCATATTAGGGGGAACTTGACACTTAAATATTAGGATTATTTGATGTCATCATTATTTCATAGGTGGAGTTATTTGAAGCAATAGAGAAAAAGATGAAAAATCAATGAAATCATAAGTACTTTACGGCGTAACATGATCGAGGCACTTACGGCATAAGCATGACACAATTATTGCGCCGTAGAATGATTATTGGAAGAAGCATCGTTAGTGACTAACGTGTTGACCAAGTGTGGATGTTACGGCATAACCTCATCTATGCAATTATGCCGTAAGTAATACGGTATTTTGAAGTGAATCAAATTTAAAGGATTGTTGACGTAACCACTCACTTAAGGTTACACCGTAACCTTGTCGTACCCTATAAAGCCTATAAATACATCACGATTTCAACATTGGAGATCATCTCCCCTTTCACAAATCCCAGCTAGGGTATGGGGAGAACCATACTAAAGAAGAGTAAGAGTGAAGATGAACCTTGAAGTTCAATACCTTTTGGTTCTCTAAACTAGATGTCAAGCTAGTTTTGTTTAATGTTTAAAATCGTTCCAGAACTCAATCATAATGATATGTTTACTATTCAGTTTGCTTACTTTATTACTCTTATGTTGGAAATGTATATATTTACAAATACGTAAATGTCCGGATTCGAACTCGTGACCACGGGATTGCACACTTTACGTATGAGACTCGATGTTTAAATAATTAATATAAAATATTATGTTTAATTATTAAATTCACAATAAACGACTTAACGAGCGATATGTACTTATCGGTAGTGACTATCGGTCGTTAAATGTCAACGGGATATGAAGAAAAGTTAACGAGCCAAGAGAAGGTTTAAGGAACACTCTTTTGGGCTTGTTTTTGGCCGAAACTATGGAATCCCACATCGGAAACCATAGTAAACTTGACATCTACCATAAGGCTATAAATACATTCCCTTGTATTCATCCTTTGGTACACCAGATTTCAATAGAGGGCCAAACTTCTTCTTTTCTTCCCTTTTGTCTTGGTCGACGAGTGAATCCCCATTGTAAGGGATTTACGAGTGACCTTGAGCATAACTAAGATGTTTGGTTATTCTATTGTGATCAAGAACTAGCATTCGCATCGAATCGCTAATAGTACGTGTGTACAAGAACGTGGTTGTAAGACATTATTCTTACACCAATAAGTACTTCTTTGTTTTGCTTTGCTCGAGGGTTGTTTTGCTTTGCTCGAGGGATTTGAGATTCGCAAGAGGTACGTTACGCATACTTTCAGTTAATTAATTTATTTGTTATGATCTTAAGTCTTCCGCTGTGTACTCTTGATGTCTTTATGTTTTATTGTTTTTTATATATCATAAACTCAACAGTGGCATCAAGAGCCTTGTATAACAAGTAATTAATTACTGAAACACATAATTAAAATAAACATGAATGTGTTATTATTTGTATGCTTAGATTTAGGGTTTGCAAAACCTAAACCCTAATTTTGAGGGGGGGCGTTTTTTTTTTGGTGCCCTAATTAGGGTTTTGTAAACTATTGTTTTAATTGGATTAGAAACCCTAAGATGCATACAACTTTATGTGTATATGCGTAACTTTGATTTAATTGCATTAATTGTTAAGTGTAATTTTATGTCCATGATAATTACATGCATGTTTTATCATGGATATGCTTTTATTGTATGTCTTTCGTGGTTAAGTGATATACACTAATTCTGATAGATCTAAATTTGGGGAAAACCTCAATAATTATTATTTAATCAATTATGTGCTATGTGGTATATATTTAGTTTTGACTTACGCAATCGATGAATCGATGCATGTGGTTCACCTTGTACATAGATGAAAACGGGTGGAAGTCTTAATTAAATATATGCATATCGACAGATCTAGAATTGGTTATTAATAAGATTTATCAAAACCGTTTGCATGTGGCTATTTGATATGCATGACTTTTATTTGTTATGCATTCATTGTTTATTTGTTTATTTTTATAAATACTTGCTTGTTTGTGTTTTGTAACAAGGGTATTTTTACAAGAAAAATAAACTGACCTAAACAATGGTGAAACATGTATTTTTAAGAATAGTAATCATAATCGTTTAATTGATGATGACTTTGGTAAAAATGACTGAACGGCTCACCCATGAGAATGAACTAATAAAAGGGGTTTAAAGAAGTGCGCACAGTCACACTGAAAGGATGTCTAAGGTTGTGCTTTAGCGCGTACCTGGTCCTCTGCCCTCTGTAAGTTCGAATGGAGCTACTTAGTAAGCCATTATATGTGCAAGCTCATCTTAAGGGCGAATTAGTGTTGATTCCATGCGCCACTTCGGTGGTAATTATCCGAAACACTAAGTGTTTACACTTATGCAAAAGTACGGTATAATGGATGATAATTAACACTAAATTCCTTGATTGGTGAAACCAATACCTCAATTAAAGTTTGATGATGAAAAACTTAAACATTAAAACAAGATATAAATGTTTTAATAAAACCTATGTTACAAAGATGAATGCATGACATCTTTGTACATATTTGATTTAACATCAAAACTATTACCCTTTAATTTAAGTTATATGTCATCCAACGAAACGGAAACACCTAAGATTACTTTCTATTTGCGTGAGATCGTGACTTAGATAGTAATCAAAGGGTAAAATGTCCACGTGTCGTGAGAACGGGCATGGACAATTTTGCAGTTTCTTAAGTTGGACAACTTAATTGAGTTTTGTAGTGAGAACTGGCAACTCAAGGCATAAGATGGGATAAAACATGTTTACATGGCAATTGAAATTGGCTATATGTAAATCCCATAAATCTAGGAATTGCAATTGAAATTGGCAATTGAGCAAAAGCTCTACCATTTTGTATAAGGTTCATTACTAGCAGATCAACTGATGTGATGAGATTATGACAATTTGGATCCTAGTTTTTCAGTGAAAATTAAATGGTTATATGCTTATGAACCATGGGTAATTAATTTTCTTGAAAAAGGTTAATTATCGAAAATACTAAAATTGAATTTTGTAATTCTTTTGAATGTATAATTGCAACATTTAACCGTAAACAAAGTTTAGTCTTTGATCAGTAAATTGCTCCATTCTGCTTTCAAACAAATGTTTGATCGAGAATAATTTACTGAAAAGACAAACGAAGTCTCTTTTCCATGGGAGAAGCATGAGACTCAATCCTATTCCTTTTCATGAATGAGAAAGGTAAAATAGGAACGTTTGAATTGTCTAAATTCTAATGTAACTCATAGCAATGAATTGCACATCTTATTTTCCATAAAGATTTCATTACCATCATTTGGTGAATGAATCCTTTTGTAACAAACATGAATGTTGGTTAACTGGAAAACATGTATATGGGTTACTAAATTAGAAGCTAGACTAATTACCGCGAAAATTGGTAAAAGGCAAACTAGCTTAATTTATCTAGTTGGTTTGTTTTAGCCTTTAAAGGTGCTACATACCAGTATGGGGATGGTAGACCTAGTAAGGAAGAAATTGCATACCCAATTTTTCGAGTTAATAACATTGATGGATAACCCATCATTCATAGTAGAATACACCTTTTAATACCTTAGTAATGATTACGTATGGTTCTTCAAAGGTGTAGGAAAGTAAAAAGCAAGCAAGTTGTTTTCACTGGTTATGCAACACTTACAATGTTGTCAGATTCAGTGGGAGCATTTGTGTTGCATTACTGAATAAGAAGTTGTTTTAATGATTTCTAATTCAGTGGGAGCTACAAGCCTTATTTGCTGTGTAGTAATTCAAATTATCTCTTTAAAATCATGTAAATAATTACTTTCCAATTGTAGGCACTTATGTTTTTTAAGGATTGTCATGTGCGTTTCCTTACAACTCAATATAGTCCTATATCTACTAGTTATATCTATGACACAAATTATATTAATCAAATAAACGAACGTGTATCGTGTTGTTTATATGTTATATGATGTTGTTCCATGCACAAGTGGGAGAAATCTTTATTGTGTGCAAGGTACAACACATATTAATATGATTTAAATGAATTCTCTTGACTGAAAAGTAAGAGAATAACGTTCTAATAGGAAGTATACATTTAAATATGTATGATTGCCCTATTAAGAACATGTGTCAAGATGATAACAAAGACTACTTTATTTTAAATTTATGTCATTCAATATTTGAGAAACACTTGTAGTTACAATTTATGTTACGTGAGAACGTGAACTAGATTGTAGCCCAAGGTAAAATATCCATGCGTCGTGAGAACGAGCATGGATGATTCTGCAGTTTCTTACATGGAACATTTCATGGAATGACATAATTAAATGAAGTAATCTAATACTACTTTGAATTTGAGTATTCGTTGAATGACTTAAATATATGTAGTAATTATTAACTTGAAATATTAATTGAAACCTGAGGTGGTGTTCATAATTACTTTAATTATAAATGTTTATGATTTTTTAAAGTCACAAACATAAAGTCTTTAAAAGACTTAGAATATAAAGTAAGACGTTAACTTGCTATGTTTTAAGACATATGCATAAAGTCAATGAGTTGATCAATGACTTATAACGTATAGTGGGATTATAACTGTTATGTCTTTTGACTTGGTCAAAAATACTTGAGTTATAATGCATGCAATTGATTTGGTAATTCTATTGTACCATTAAGTTTTACTTTGTTGGTAAATAGGATAAACCAAAGAGTAGATGGTTATCTTAAATATTGTTAGATTAATCTTACAATATTAATTCTAAGGAAATACCATAGCTTTATAGTATCTTCAGTTAGAAGAATCAAAATCTATTGGCATTGTTTGATTCAAGATAACTATAGTTTCTTCCAAAAGTTATCAAGGTTAGTAGATTGAGTATAGATTAAATATACTCAATAAGACTCCAACCTAGAAGATTAATAAGACACCATTTGTTTATGGAATGTGATGAATCACATTAAGTCTTATAAATGAAGTTCTGAATTTGTTAAACTACTTATAGAGTGAGTTGTAACAAACTAATGTTAGGAACTGTCAATGTTTTTTGTAATATCCCAAAAGAGAACAATGTATTGTTGCTCTACTTGTTAAACTATTTAAAGGTAATCTTTAAATTTTTAAAGGCAAGTGGGAGTTTTGTTTAGATCTTGAAAGATTGAATTACAAAATACATAATCTTCTAAAATGCACTAGCAAATATCATGATGAGGCTAAACATGTATATGATAGACCTCAATATGATGGAATTGTCATTCATAGATCCGCAAGGATATCTCAGATATTTAATATGTTGAGGAATATGAGTTACAGGATCATGGTAAGCCTGTTAATCATAATGATGAATTTACCAAATGTTGAATTGTGGTAAATCAATCATACTATGAATGTAGAGATGCTGTCCATAGAGATAATCAACTTTAGATATTTGGTTTATCTTAATGAGTTTCTTCAAAGGATGGAGACCCTAGTGGTTTAAATCTTTGTGTAGAAATCATATGGACAATATTGTACTCATATTTAATGCATGTCTAGTGACAATAATATTAATCATACTTAATCAATTAACTATGATTGAATATTCTTTTCTAGATACATTAAATAGAAGTATAAAGATTATAATTGTCATACTTAGTTTCATTGATATGAAATTTTGACGATGAGTAATACAAAGTAGTTTTATAAATTCAAATAATCTTTGAATATGTACAAACTGCAAGAATCCATGAATGGATATATGCATGCATCTAGGAGATGATTCTTATGTTTAATATTAAATTCATGTTTGATTTAATAAATTAAAATAAGATAGCTCATAAGTATTCCTGAAAGCTAGTGGGAGTATTATTTTATTTTCTTAGATCTTATAAGTTGTATGGGCAACTACATTCCACATAAATTAAGTTTTAGTTGGGAATGAAACTTCGTTTGTAAGATTTGGAAATAAGACATACAACCTTGGAATATATGTTTGTTACTATAAACATATGCGGTAAAATAAATGAGTCTAATAGAACATGATGGATATATAATGAGATCTTAAAGTCTAACTTGAAGATTCATCATGTACATCATGTTGAAAGATTGTTGTGTCATGCTTGATTACAAGATGATTTGACAACATTGAAAGTTGTTAGTGTAATAAATATTTTAAAAGGAATATGTTTGGATTTAGAATCACATTCCACAGTCTGGAGATGCTCCTAGATTCTATGGATGGAAATATGGCAATTATTTCATAATTGTCATTGCCAACAAACTTGAGTTTGGAAGGCACCAACATTACACTATAACTGTTCGAAGTTTACGGACGTTTAAAGAGCATATTGTTGTACACAATGATGCTGGTATAATTGAGATGACACTCAATTCTAGTCATGGTATCCTTGATGATGACCATGTTGACTAGTTATGCTCAACTAGGAGCATAGTTGCATTATACATTAAAGAATGAAGAATACTTTAAAACTTTAAAAGTTTTGAAAGATGATTGTCATATAAAGGTGGTTCAGGTTATCACGCACCTTATGGAATGATATGACAATATCAAGATATGTGTAAACACATACAAGAAATTCAATTATTGAATTTTTGAAATAAGTATTCTTAAAATTCTTGTAGATCAAAGTTAGTTGAAATTATGCCTTGTCAACAAGTGTGAGTTGCATAACTTGTGGCAAAATTCATTAACTGAGAATTATCATGCATTGATCTATTTAGTATTTGGATAAAGGATGTTAAACAATTATTATTTATAATGAATTAAAGTACGGTATACGTTTAATTTCATTTATAATATTATGTCCTATATTTGCATGTTTAAATCCATGAATAACTTAAGTTGTTCTAAATAGTCCGTTGTCAATCAATAACATGGGAATGATATTGAATTAAGACAAATCTGAGTATTAGTTAGAATATACTTGAAAGTATATTGATGCGTAGCATGACTAATTTCAGATGATATTCAATGAATTGAGTATAGGACTTATCCCACCCACATGATGATACTTTATGGATCTTTGTCATTAAGTATATCATGGATATTTATCCTCTGACTTGAGATACCAGAGATATGTCATGGATGTAGTGCATTTTTGTGAAGCAATCTAACGCTATACGTAACTGGTAGTTATAAGGGTTGTTTTCAGAAGTGTTGCGAAATTTATGATTTCTGCTTGTAGTCAAAACGGGATTTGTTTCCTTCAAATTTATTTTGAAGTATAATACTACTGGGCCCCTCGTAGGGTTGTTAAGATGTTTGCATGGCCATGCCCAAGGTCTTCTGGAATATGTTCAGAAGAATTGGTAATCTTGATCAATCACATAAAGCGAGAAACAGAATAGTTAATTAAGAAATGAGTGAGATCCATATTCTTATTAACATGGTATTAGAAACAAAAGGATGAATATGATGATGAATCATCAAACTTGGTTTTTCTCCAGAAAACCATACACGAGTTGTATCGGGGGCATAGGCGTGTTGCTAGACGCTAACTAATGTCATTTCACGTTTTGTAAACATATCCAAGTGGGAGCTGTTGGAAATGTATATATTTACAAATACGTAAATGTCCGGATTCGAACTCGTGACCACGGGATTGCACACTTTACGTATGAGACTCGATGTTTAAATAATTAATATAAAATATTATGTTTAATTATTAAATTCACAATAAACGACTTAACGAGCGATATGTACTTATCGGTAGTGACTATCGGTCGTTAAATGTCAACGGGATATGAAGAAAAGTTAACGAGCCAAGAGAAGGTTTAAGGAACACTCTTTTGGGCTTGTTTTTGGCCGAAACTATGGAATCCCACATCGGAAACCATAGTAAACTTGACATCTACCATAAGGCTATAAATACATTCCCTTGTATTTATCCTTTGGTACACCAGATTTCAATAGAGGGCCAAACTTCTTCTTTTCTTCCCTTTTGTCTTGGTCGACGAGTGAATCCCCATTGTAAGGGATTTACGAGTGACCTTGAGCATAACTAAGATGTTTGGTTATTCTATTGTGATCAAGAACTAGCATTCGCATCGAATCGCTAATAGTACGTGTGTACAAGAACGTGGTTGTAAGACATTATTCTTACACCAATAAGTACTTCTTTGTTTTGCTTTGCTCGAGGGTTGTTTTGCTTTGCTCGAGGGATTTGAGATTCGCAAGAGGTACGTTACGCATACTTTCAGTTAATTAATTTATTTGTTATGATCTTAAGTCTTCCGCTGTGTACTCTTGATGTCTTTATGTTTTATTGTTTTTTATATATCATAAACTCAACATCTTATTGTGTGTTTAATGATCCATGGGATCCCAGTTGAGGTATGAAAATGGAGTTGAATGTGTATAGATGGTACGTAACCATCTGAACTCTATGTGCATGACTCATTGTAGAATGACCATTCCTGAGCAGTCAAATGGCCTATGACCATTAGGAGTCCCCCAGTAGGAAAACCTAATTAGGAACCCAAGCCATGGCAATAAGCATTTGATTATTGACATGAGGTAGAATTTCTTAATCCCTTGCACTTATTTGTGCATGTTTTCGTGTAACCGGACCAAGGTGCACTCATGAGTATTTCAGACCATCAAGTATTCTAGTGTTTAAGGAGCTTTACTAGAATGCATCTTTGGAGTAAGTAGGAGGATTTAATTATTGTTTGTTGAGGACCGGTTAATTCCCTTTATAGGTTCATTCCACTCAGTAAACATATGATATGATTTGAGGAACGATCAAACCTATTGACTCTAGAATCCTCTAGACAGTTGGGTAAGTGAACATTGTACTAAGAGTAGTAACATCACTATGAGAAATCAACTTCTCTTCTTCCAATTCTTCCTTTTTACTTTAATTCTTATTTTACAATTTAGGTTTCAACACAAATCACTCTTTAATGTTTAAAGTATAAAACTGAGTAACACCTTATTCATCATACCTACATCTCTTGGGAACGACACTCGGATTTACCTAGGTTATCTTACACCCCGACCGGGTACACTTCCCATTAGAATGTGTTAGTCCTTGTACTTCTTAGTTTATAAATTTAAAACAGGATAAAATGTAACAAGTTTTGGGGCCGTTGTAGGGGAGCAGTATAATTGGTGAATTTAGGTTATTACTCGATTTTGTTTTCATATTTTGGTTCCTAACCAGTTTTCCTATGAATGGATTTCTAGGAACTCGCAAGTTTAATAGGAAATCTTGGAAGAGATTCTACGAATCGGGTAATTCTCATTTCAAGTTTTTGAAAGGTATTGTTTCAGCTTACACTTGCATGGATTCAAAGGTACGTAAATTACTCTTTTATTATAGGATTCTGTTAAAAGCCACTTACGGTTATAGTACCTCCGTCCCAAATTATAAGTCCAGTTTGACTTTTTGACTCAAACTTTGAACTTAAACATTTTTGTTTGTATTATATAATACTTGATGCAAAATATATAAATAGATTGTGTTTTAAATGTATTTTCATTTGGTATAATTTTCATCAAGTGTTATATAATACAAACGAAAATATTTAAGGTCAAAGTTCGAGTCAAAAAGTCAAATTGGACTTAAATTTTGGGACGGAGGGAGTATTATCTCTCCTTAAAAAGTAAACCATCTCTCCATATTGAGTAGGGACTTAAGTGCCGCGTGGTATCAAAATTTTACTTTTTACGAATCCAAGGTGTGGTATTCCCGCTGAAAAAAAAAAGAAAAAAAACTATCCCAACTTGTTTTCCCGAGTCAACACCTTCCAACCTTATCTTAATTTTTGGTGGAACACACAACTTAAATGCTTTATATAATACTAACCTAACCGGCTAGCTTAAAATTTTATTATTAAACATAAAACTTTAGTACAAACATGAAATAAAAAAAATGGAAAAATAATGTAACATAAAAATTTAATACGCTATAATGTATAATGCTGAAATATAAATAATGTAACATAAATAACTTTGAATATATTGTTTTAAAGATAAAATAAAAAAATTGAAAAATTTAATAAGGCCTGTCTGATGAGCGGCTAGCTTTAAGTTTTATTATGAAAAATAAAAATGTAGTACAAAAATGATTTAAATATAAAATCCATAAATGACATAATGTCGGAAAGATAAAGTAGTTAATGTAATAGGCTATTTGTAAATAATCCGGAATGAACCTAAATAACCTTGAGTTTATTGTTTAAGAGTTAAAAACTAAATAAATAATGGAAAACTTATAGTCCTTGAAGGACTTCTTTATACATGACGGTAGTTGTATTATTGCAATGGTTGTCATCTTTGTCATAACATAGCACTTTAAGACCCTTCTTGCTCTTTACTCTTGACAAAGCTACACAGAGTTGTACTCAGTGTGAAAAAAACCGGTCATTCCAAGTATAGACCCACCTTAGATAAATTTTGACTTTGACTTTTGTTAATTGTCATGGCAAAACAAAAATAGATGTCGGAAATTGTCTCCTGTTAAGCTGAAAAGACATCTTCTTATCGGATAGGCTAATATTCATGTGAGAAATAATGACTACTGTCTCTAATTTACCACCGGATACGATCTTTGCCTCAATATTATTGACCCCCTATTCTCACTATTTGTAACCTTGTACCATTACAAAGGCCACCTCTTTGATCTATGTTGCGCAAACACTTTATCGGAGCACTAATCTTCAAAACTAACTTATAATGTGAAATGCCAAAGGCCCTTTGATATATGTTGCGCAAACACTTTATCGGAGCACTAATCTTCAAAACTAACTTATAATGTGAAATACCAGACATTCTTAATGTGTTTAAAAATTTTGTGGTATACATCGACTCATCGTAGTTGAAATCCACATCTACATGCTACACAGAATTTGAACTATAACAAACATTCTCCCTACCATGCAATTTGGACATCATTCGTTTATTCACTTTGTTCACCTCTTCATGTATGGGTGCAATAATAGCTCTATCTTGAAAATATATCAGATCCCACAAGTTGGGTATAATGAAAACGAATAAAGATACTGATAATATAAAGAACCTCTTTATACATAACGTGCAATTTCATATCTCCCTCTTTTTAGTTAGAAATTTCATATATACTAAAATATGCATTAAAAACATTGTACATTATGCATTCAATACATACACTTGGATATATATGAAAATAATTATAAAAATAGTAACATAGTTTTTAAGATATCGTTAAACTTAATATAACGCGTAAAATAGTTGATAGAACATCGTTAAAAATAATCTAATGTTAAAAATTTATGTTTATGAGCATTATGTAACAACCTACAAATGTGTGATCTTATAAATCTGTTTTGTAAATATATACATGAAATAAAGAAATTATTAATAATAACCCTTTTGGATAAATAAGTAAATAAATGCTAAGATGAGCTTAGCATATTAGGATACAAACTTACATTCTAGTATGCATTAATAAATAAAGGCTTACTTTAATCTACTTTGATAGAAACATCTCTTTATTACATTGTTATAATTAAGGTAACAAAACAATATTAACACCCATACCTTATTTTCTCTAGCTTTGCGTAGCTCTTTGGAGCAGCAGCCGAGGATCTTGAAAAAGATGTAAAGCACAATTTTGATATTTCAAGAACAACGAAAAAATATAACACGATAGAAACATGATTCTTATAACCCGTACCAGATTACTAAATATCGGGAATTTGAAGAATGCATAACCTTGGTTAAATGGCTGACATAATGTTTCAAATGGCAAACATATAAAACCTATCACAACACCAAAAGCACTCAACTACTCTAATTCTCATTGATATTGATTAACAGTAATGATCTGGATCTGATCCAAACTTAAGCATACACTTGCATCATATGTCCATAAACCAAAAACTTGTTGATAATCACCAAATTACTTAAGTCTTTCTTTATAAGATTCAATATAATGTTACATTTTCGAAAACCGTTCTCCAGGATGCTTTATCAGTTCGAGAAAAAAATTGAAGATATGATCACTTTGCTCGAATGTTATCACTGTCGTGATCCTCCACAATTAATAGATAGTTTAGTAAGATTACTCAGTCAAACAATTTCAGACTTATTACAACTGATACTACCAACACTACTAATTTTATTGTAACAGCTTTGACATGACCATGCCACGCCTTGCCACTCAACTTTACCCATAATTGCAGCAAGAGTAAACATGTTAAGTTTGTTTCAAAGTTGCTTACTTCCAAGTTGCACATATTTTAACCCATTGCCCAACACACCCATGATGCAAACAGATTAAAAGTAACTTAATTGAAATTGAGAAGGGAAAGCTACTACCTTTAGATGGAGGGTTTCTAGACTTTAAACGGCTATTGGTAGCCCATAGTTGAGGAACGATCTATCCATCCTAGCCTGCTGTCACTATCACCATACCCCATGTGTGACAATTATAAAAGCTTTGGCAAGAAGATTTACCATTTGTAAGTAATCCGGAATCAACATAAATAACCTCGAATGTATTGTTTAAAAGAAAATAATAAAAAAAAAGCGCTAAAGAAATAAGGGAAAACTTATAGTCAATGAAGGACTTCTTTGTACACAACGTTTGTAGAGTAATTGCAATAGTTGCCACCTTTGTCGCAACATAACACTTTTAGACCCTTCTTGCTATTCACCCTTGATATGGCTAAACTTTTAGACCCTTCTTGCTATTTAACCTTGATACACCCATTAACAATATCACCACTAGAAAGGTAGAATCATGATTGATGAAAAACATTTCCTCCGAAAACAATGCTTGCAAGATATGATCACACGAATAATAACATAACTACTATTTGGAACTCTGTGTATTATTATTCAGGGTATAACATGCCTGCTATTGCAGCAGGGAGTATATCTAATGTTTCTTGGAAAATCAATTTTGACATTTTCATTTTATAGCCTTCAACTTTTATAATTTTACACATTTAGCCCCTCGTTTAAAAATAGCAGCATATAATTCCCTGCAGTTGGCTGCATGGATGATTTTCCCTATTATTTAATGTGTAAATAAAAATATAAGATTATGAAAGAAGAAAATCTGACAGTCAATCAGCTGAACCCAAACACCTCTTAAAACTGTTATTATGCCAAAATATTCACTCAAAAACCATCATGTTACCCCTAAATCATCATTTTCATTAGAACTTTAAACTTTATCTTTCATTTATATATTTAACAAAAATCAAACATCCGAGACAAATAATAACTTCTGCTTAGATTCATATTAATCATCATAAAGTGTTCGGATTAAGACATCTAAATAATTAATAAGGGGTCAAATAATATGTTTCGTATGAAACTTGATAAAGTCCCCTATTCTTTGTTCACCAAAAATCCTATATAAAATGGATTCGATTAACACAGACTAACCAACATTTATTTTTCAGGTCTTCTTGAATAAGCAAACCCAAACACTATTTCATTAACTCATTAAATTAAAATTTTTATCCATTGTTTAGAAAAACAAATAAACACTCCCAGAATATTGAAAATTACCTATAAGTCCATATTTCCAAAAATAAGTTGTTGTGATGACATCCCAATCATACCTGGAAAAACTATCACGTGAACATATGATATCTTAACAGTGCTTCGTGGGTTCTTGATGTCAAGGCTCACTAAGTAGTGTTCCTGAGAAAAAATAATAGGAATATTAATGACAGAACCACCAAAGAAAAAATAAATAAAATAAAATAGAATAAATGAGGGTGTTTGTAATTGCTTATTTTTTCTGCTCATCTGTAATGATATACACGATTAACCAAAACAGATAAGCAGTTTCGTATGTTTGGATAAAACAAACTACTTCTGCTATTTTGGGGTATAGCCAACAATTTTTATTAACTAAGCAGATAGCATTTTACTACGAAAGTGCTTATTTGCAATGAAACTAAAAGTATTTTTTTTACCCTCGTTATGGACAAGTGCTTTAAATAATAGTGATCTATATTATTTCCAAGTACTTGCCATCATCTATGTTAGATCGACGTACTCTAACCAAACTAAATTATATAGCTTGTTAAGGGTTTAATAACCTCGGATAAATCCTAAGTTATTAACAATGAAATACTGAGCAAACTCTATTAAGTATGCGGAATTTACTTAACAAAGCTAAGAAGAATTAACTTTAATTTTCAACGATTTTATTAATAACACTGAATCTGCTTGTTATACAGATTCTTAAACAACTCTAAAACACTAATATCGAACTCTCTAGAACTCTAATAATGTACGTACTTTAGGATTCTAAAAATACATATATTCTCTAATGCCAACCTAGGGGTCCTTTTATAAGCTTAAGGATAACCCTAGTCGGTTTACAATTCTTATCCTTGTACGACAAGTAATACTAAACAAAGAATATTCTAGAATAACAAAACTTTCCATAAACGAATATAGTAGTTCTTTAGCTTTGCAGTACTTTGACTTCGACAGCAGTACTTTGACTTTCACTTAGCAGTACTTTGAATCTCCAGCACTTTGACTTCTTCAGTACTTTAACTTTCATATCCTAACAATCCTCCCCTAACTTGAATTCTACTTGCTTGACTTCAAGTTTCCTTTGTATCATTATCATTAACTTCTGTTAGCCTCTTGGAAAGATTGTGTCTTTATCTTCAGATTTGTCTTTGTATTGTGCTTGGATTGTCATTATCAAAGTAATCTTTATTCTTTCAGTAACATTCTTTACATCAACCTTAATCAGTAATCTCTTTTCAGCAACATTCAACAAGCTCCATCTTTTCAGCAACTCAGCAACATATGACAATTTTGTACATTAATTCAGTTTAAGTTTCAGTCTATTTTCATCACTTCCAAATGTGTAAACTCCTGTTAGAGGTGAATCATTAAAAATTTAATGGATTTTGATGTCTCTAAAACTCTAATAATGTACGTACTTTAGGATTCTAAAAACACATATATTCTCTAATGCCAACCTAGGGGTCCTTTTATAGGCTTAAGGATAACCCTAGTCGGTTTACAATTCTAATCCTTGTACGACAAGTAATACTAAACAAAGAATATTCTAGAATAACAAAACTTTCCATAAACGAATATAGCAGTTCTTTAGCTTTGCAGTACTTTGACTTCGACAGCAGTACTTTGACTTTCACTTAGCAGTACTTTGAATCTCCAGCACTTTGACTTCTTCAGTACTTTAACTTTCATATCCTAATAATCTATTATTTAAAATTAATTCATGAAGAGGGGTGTAGGCATATCTAGAGGAGCTGAGAATGGACAAAAATGGGGCATGACAATGAGCCAACTATGGCGCCATAATCCGAAAATGACCAAATATCATCCCTGAAAAATACCACTGTAATCATAATTATGTCATTTTAGAGCCTGAAATGTGTAATTCTTTGTGAATTTATCGAATATCTATAATTTAAGTAGACAAACTTAGTTTTTAAAGAGTCATGCACAAACCTAAAATCATATCCACTTCGTGGTGGTAGCACCTCTTGCGCCATTGTTAGGAATTAGAAATTCCAGGTATTAAAGAGTCGGTCACCTCAAGTATATGTAATCGTTTGAAAGCTCGTAGTCGTAGTTATTTTAAGTTAAGTAGTATTTAGTTTAGTAACACCGTGGAGGACGGACGGGTCTTTACCTACTGTATGCCTGATCCACAGCCCGATGTGTGGCGTTTTATTGTAAGACTATAAATACTCTCTACCTTCCAAGGTAGAGAGTTGGAGCTCATAATAAGATCTTTTCTTTCTCTCAATAAGTTCCCTAAACCTCTAACTTTCTCTCTCTAGAACTCACCTTTATACGCCCACTTTGTGTTATGATTTGATGTGTATGTGAAATCCAATATCCTACAATTGGTATCAGAGACAGGTTAGATCATATCTTACATATATTTGGATTTCTAGTGGTTTTTAGGTGGTTTTTGAGTTTGAAAAAGTTTAGTGGTTTTTGCATCATTTGGTTGATTTCTAGTGTTAAAGTTTGGATTTTGATAGTACTTTTGTGTTTAGAATCATCTCAAGTGTTTAGGTTTTGATTTAGAAGGTTTGAATCATAGTGGTTGGGTTGTTTTTGGATTGAAAAGTGGTGTTTATGTGTTTTTCATGCTAGCGACTTGAGCCACGGAAAAGTTTTCTTGGTAGCGACTTGCTTTACAATTTGGTAGCGAGTTGTAGTTGAAAGTCGTAGCGAGTTAGGGTTAGCGACTTGTCTAGTGAGACAAGCCGACAAACAGTATAGTTAGTGGATTCCCCACTACGAGTAGCGACTTGGTTTAAGTTAGCGACTTGTACTTTATATTGTTAGCGACTTGGTGTTAGCGATTTGGTACCTAGCGAGTTGCTATTTAGCGACTTGAATATTTAGCAACTTGGTGCTTAGCGAATTGCTGCCAAAATTTTGTTAACGACTTGGTTTGTAGCGAGTTGTTATATAGCGACTTGGTTCACTGTTTTGTCCTAGCGACTTGGGTGATTTCCTTTGAATATGGTTTTCTCTTGATTCAGTAAAATCCCGTGAAAGAATCTATTTCCCGGTTTAATCATAGAGTTTTAAAATCCCGTTTAATCTGTTAACATGTCTTCCAACGTTCCTACAATCATTTCCACTGTTGCCGAGGATGTTCAAGCAGCTGGCTCAGATACTCGTCCACCGATGCTTGACAGAACTGATTACGACTCTTGGGCTCAACGAATCAGATTGTACTGTCTTGGGAAGGAAAATGGAGTCAACATTCTCAAATCCATTGATGAAGGACCATATCGGGTTGAGACGACTAGAGACTTAATTGATACAGCTGAAGATGGAACAATGATCTATGGAATTGACAGACCAAAGAAATATGATGAGCTCGATGATAAGGAGAAAAAGAGATTCGATGCTGATATCAGGGCTTCTAACATCGTACTTCAAGGTCTTCCAAAAGATATCTACAAGCTGATCAATCACAACACCGAAGCAAAGGCAGTATGGGATAATGTCAAGATGCTTCTCTCAGGTTCTGAATTAACTATGGAAGACAGAGAATCACAACTCTATGATGAATTTGAACACTTCAAGATGAAACCAGATGAGAGTTTTTATGAGTACTATGTGAGATTCCACAAGCTTGTTAATGATATGAGGAACATCAGAATGACTATGCCTAACATTCAGCTGAACTCAAAATTTGTGAACAACATGAATCCCGAATGGCACAAGTTTGTCACTTCTGTGAAGCTCACTAAAGGATTGAAGAATACAAACTATGAGCAACTCTATGCCTTCCTCCTTCAGAATGAGAGACATGCTATGTTCGAAAAAAGGATTCTTAATCAGTTCAAAACCAACCAGGGAGAGACAAGCTCTTCAAATGACTCAACTGCCTTCTACTCAAACATCGGAATCACAACCAAAGCCTCACAAGTCATACCCATGGGTAATGGTAATCACAAAATCATTCCTGATCCTATGTTCAAACAAGCTGATGCTGATTCACACGTGGGAAACTTCATTAATCAACTAGCTCTTCTGATTAGTCAAAACATGAACTCTCTTCCACACACCAACAACAATCTCAGAACTGCTTTCAATCCACATAATCAAGCCACTGTCAGATATGGGAAGGTTATGGTGCAGCCAGTTCAAGAACGACAGTACGAACAAGCAAGAGGTGGAGCTGGTAGAGGTTATGCTGCAAATCAGAATAGAGGAAGGAATGGAAATCAGGGTCAAGCAAAGCCAATCAAATGTTACAATTGTGGAGGTGAGGGACACATTGCAAGGAACTGCACATCACCAAAACGCCCTCAGAATGCTGAGTACTTCAGGGATAAGATGTTGCTTGTGCAAGCTCAAGATAATGGTGCAGCTTTGGATGAAGAGGAGTTGTTGTTCTTGGCTGAGGGAAATGCTAAGACATATGATGCAGATGTGGATGAGCAACCAATTCAGGAGATAGGCCATAATCATCAGAATGCCTTTCAAGTAGCTGATTGTGATGCATACGACTCTGATGTTGATGAAGAACCCACTGCACAAACCATCTTCATGGCTAGCATTTCTCCAATGGTCTCTCCCAAATTTTCTTCATCTCTACAAGCTGGTCCATCCAAAGACAAACTCATTTCTGAGGTATTAAAATTATACGATGAAGTTGATGAGCAAAAGATACATAACGAAGTACAATCAACTGTAATTATTGAGTCAGATATTGAAAATATGGGTAATATCAATGTTGTCCCATATGATCAATATGTGAAACAAAGTGAAAGTGAGATTGTACCAAGTAATGCATCTTCTGCAGTCAACAATGATTATGTTTTTGATGAATTTACTGCATGTGCCCCCGATGATTCTGTCATCTCTGAACTGAATGCCTATAAAGAACGTGTTGCTATTTATGAACAACGTGCCAAATTTGAGTTGACTACCCGTGAGCAGGAAATGGATGACCAAATGCGTACAACTATTAGAAAAAGTAGGTTTAAAGAAGAAATATTAAAACAAGAGTTAAACTCCTTACAAGAGAAGTTTTCTAAAACTGCTAAGCAAAAACAAGAACTTCAAGAAAATGTTAAAATGCTTAAGCAATAATTCAGTGCTAAGGAATCAAAACTTTTGAATGATTTTTCTAATCTAAAAACCTTGAAAAACAAACTTGAAAATAAGTTGTACGTACAAGAAAATACCATTCAGACTGCTCACTTAATCACTAAGCATAGAGTCTTAAGCGATAAGCATAGCATTCCCCTTGTTGAGGAACCAAATCCAGAGGTCATTAAAAAGGCTAGAAATGCTCATAAGGTTCTTTATGATGGCAATGAAATCCTTAAACCTAGACAGAAACCTAGTTGCGTTGATTGCACTGAGGAAGATAAGAAATCAGATGATGTCACTAGGGAAAAGATGAACAAGAAATTAGATGATCCTAAATGTAAAGAGAAGAAAATAAAGATCACACCCCATGATTACAAGAAGGAGAATTGGATTTCCTTGAACATGTTTAAGCCTCAGACGTTGTTTACACCCGAACAAGTGTTCTGGAAAAAGGATTTAGATAAGCAAAAGGCAGAGAATCTTGTTGTAACGAACCCTCCCTTTAGGAAAATGCCTTCAGCGACTGTGTATCCTCCCAATACACCAATGCATTTAGTTCCTAGGACTATTGCCACTAAAAGCAAGACCTTAATCAGTCAATATGTTATTTTTCAACTATTTGTTGATTTTGAGAAAACTTGTAAGAAAAGGATCACACCCACTGGCATAACTGAAGGGGAAAGGGGTTTTGAGCAAACGAAAGAATGTTATTTAACTGAAGTCATGCCTTTCTTTAAACAGCTAAAAGATCATTTTGAAAGTCTTAAAAAGGGAATGAACTTAGACATTAAAGAAATGGAAAAGGAGTTTGATGCAATGATAGTTGAGGTTAGTGACTATGAGCGAGCACTAAAATATAATGAGATTGAGAGGAAGAACTTGCATACATTAAATGAGACTCTTATTACTGAATGTGTTGCTCAAGATGTGTTTTTCACTGCTACAAATTGTTCTATTAATGCTTCCTAATTTCATGAATTATCTGTTGCCCTGAAAGTCTCCCATGATCGTGTCATTGAGCTTGAAAAAACCAATTCTAAACTAAATGAGAAAATTGAACTGGATGATCACGAGAATTTGGTTAAACATTTTTCTAAACTAGAAGTTGAGCATTTTAATTTACAACTAAAATATCAACATCTTAAAGAAAATGTCAAAACTTCAAATATCAAGACATCCTCAGATGCTCCAGAGTTTGATGCAGTTTTTCAAATTAACAAACGTGATGAACAGATTCAAGCTCATTGCAACACGATCAGAAAGTTGAAAGGCCAAATCTCTCAATTAAAGGGTCAAAAGAACAATATGACAGGCTCCCAAATGCCTCCTCCTTTAGATTCTCAGAATTCTCAAACGTTTCATCTTCAAAACTTAGTAAATGCATTACAAAAGGAAAACGAAAGTTTTCTAGAAGAAAATGAAAAGGTTAAACGTCATTTTAATGAGTTATTTGAATCAATAAAGGTCACTCGTAACAAAAATAACGAACAAATAGCTTCATTGCAAAAGGAAATTGAGAATCTGAAGAGTCAGGTAAAAGGGAAAATGCCAATGACCAATGGGGAGAATGGTGTATCAAAGGTTCACTCTTGTAATAAATATGCTTTGTCTGTGAAATATGTTCCCCCTCATCTCAGGAATAACAAACTTGCTATTTAAACATACTTCTCATCCCTTAAGGATTGCCTAGAATGTCTGCATGAGATTGTTGAAGAGGATAAGTTAGAGAAACCACATGATAATGCAATTGGGCATGCATGCTTATATGCCAAACGATCTCAAGAAATCCTAGAATGCTTAATCACAATATGACCTAAGTCATTAGGTGAGAGAGTTAATCCTTTGATTCCATGTTCTATGCCTAGTGCCAAGTATGATACTCATTCGATGCCCGATGTTTTGAATGTGAACCTTAGTGTGCCTTCAAGTAGTTCAGATTCTAGATCTGTTAAAGCTAAGAAAGCGAACTCTTGTGTGCCTTCTAGAATTACAAATCCCAGCACTTCTAGTGTTAAGAAAGTGAACCTTAGTGGGCCTGCATGTAGTTCAGATCCCAGCACATCTAAACAGGAGAAGCAAAGAGTAGCAAAACCAACTAATGTTCCCATTCCCTCTACAGGAATAATCAGTGACATTAAAGCAAGCAGGTCAAAGTCTCAAGACAATACAAGGAATGACAGGACCTCGCAAGCTAAGAATGTGCATTGGAAGAAAGCAGAAGACCAACCTAGGAACCTTAAGTTTGAGCCGAAAAAAACGAATCGTGTTGATTCTAGTATTAGCCATAGGCGTACTGTAATTAATTCGAATTCTGATACTATTTGCAAACCTTGTAATGATGTCTGCTTGAATTCTGTTTCTTATCATGAATGTGGTGTGAATGTCTTGTCTAATGCTGTCAAATCCCCAATTAACTCTGTTAATGCAAAATATCATGCTAAGAAGGCAAAAAGGCAAAGGCGAAAGAAAGTTAGAAAAAAGTGGAAGCCCACAGGAAGAACATTTAGTAAGATAGGTTATCAATGGATACCAGTTGGCCATAAGGTTAATCAGACAATGCCCACTAGAAAATGGATGCCTACTGGTAGAACTATTCTCTTAAGAAGTGAACATACTTTAAATAGGGCAAATACGGACACTAGTACTGCATCTATTCATAATAACTCCATTGATTCAATTTGTAATATGAATGCTTCTATTTCTGATGTGGGTGTTCCAACCATTGTTACTAACCAAATGGAACCCATTCTTGCATGGGGATCCCAATTATCCAGTTATCCATTCTTGTCTGTGTTCAACTGCAGATCGTTCAAATCGTTCTGTGGTACCTGGACTCAGGTTGTTCCAAGCATATGACTGGCGACCGGTCGCGGCTCATGAACTTCGTGAGCAAATTCATCGGGACAGTTAGATTCGGGAATGATCATTTCGGTGCAATTATGGGTTATGGAGATTATGTTGTTGGCAAAAGTGTTATCTCCAGGGTTTACTATGTAGAAGGTCTTGGTCATAACTTGTTCTCTGTTGGTCAATTCTGCGATTCTGATCTAGAAGTAGCCTTCAGAAAACACACTTGTTTCGTTAGAGAACTTGATGGTAAGGAACTTTTAAGAGGTTCACGTGGTTCAAATCTATACACCATATCTATCGAAGATATGATGAAGTCTTCTCCAATTTGCTTGTTGTCAAAGGCTTCTAAAACAAAGTCATGGTTATGGCATCGTCGTCTCAATCACTTGAACTTCGGCTCCATCAATGATCTCTCCAGAAAGGACTTAGTTGTAGGTTTACCTAGACTCAAGTATGAAAAGGATCATCTTTGTTCAGCATGTCAATTGGGAAAAAGCAAGAAGTATGCCCATAAACCCAAACCTACTAACTCTGTCACAGAAGTTCTTCATACAATTCATATGGATTTATGTGGACCAATGAGAGTGCAAAATATCTTTGGGAAGAAATATGTGTTAGTTGTGGTTGATGATTACTCTAGATTCACCTGGGTCAAGTTCTTAAGGACAAAGGATGAAACTCCTGATATCATCATCAAACTCATCAAACAGCTGCAGGTTCGACTTAACAAAACCGTCAGAATTATCCGAACAGACAATGGAACTGAGTTTGTTAACAAACAACTTAGTGAATTTTATGAAAGCGTTGGAATCAGCCATCAAAGAAGTGTTCCACGAACTCCTCAACAGAATGGTGTAGTTGAAAGACGAAATCGAACTCTTGTAGAAGCCGCTAGAACAATGCTGATTTACTCAAAGGTTCCAATGTTTCTCTGGGCTGAAGCTATTGCCACTGCATGCTACACACAAAATCGTTCCCTGATTCACACTGTTCATGGAAAAACTCCATATGAACTTGTCCACAACAGAAAACCTAATATCTCTTTCCTTCGTGTGTTTGGTGCACTGTGTTATCCAACTAATGAGGGTCAAGACTTAGGCAAACTTAGAGCTAAAGCAGACATTGGAGTATTTGTAGGGTATGCACCAAACAAAAAGGGATACCGAATCTACAACAAAAGAACCCGAAATATCATGGAAACAATTCACGTTACGTTTGATGAGCTGACCGGTCAAATGGCTCCTGGACAATCCAGTTCAGGACCCGCACTTCAAAACAGTCCCATTGGTTCATCCCTTGTACCTAATTCTTCTCCAGCAACTCCATATGTACCTCCATCTGAAGATGATTTAAAGAAATTGTTTGATCCTATGTTTGATGAACTTTATGAGCCAAGTACTAATGAGGTGTCGATTCCTACAACAGAGGCTACTCATATTCCTGTGATTGAAGTCAATCCTTCAGTCTCAATATCATTAAGTCAAGAAGCGCCTGCTGCTGATCCTTCAGTCTCATCAACAAATCATCATTCTTCAAATGTACATCATGGAACTGTTTCTGGCATCAATGATGAAGTTAATCCCTTTGCTACTCCTGAAGATGCTCCATTTGAAAACATATTTGCTCCTGAATCTTCATCAGAACCATCTTCTTCAGGAGACATCGACTCTGCTACTTCAGTCCCTCAACAACTACCACATGAACACCTCAGAAAATGGACTCACGATCATCCATTAGACAACATCATTGGAAATCCCTCTCGTCCAGTATCCACACGGAAACAACTTGCAACCGATGCCTTATGGTGCTTCTTCAACTCCATACTCTCTAAGATCGAACCAAAAGATGTTAAAACCGCCATGAATGAAGATAGCTGGTTCAATGCCATGCAAGATGAAATTCATGAGTTTGATCGACTTGATGTATGGGAGTGAGTACCTGCTCCAGACTGTGCTATGATTATTGCTCTTAAATGGATCTTCAAAGTGAAACTTGATGAGCATGGTGATGTGTTGAAGAACAAGGCTCTATTAGTTGCTAAAGGATACCGTCAAGAGGAGGGTATTGACTTTGAAGAATCTTTTGCTTCTGTTGCTCGAATCGAGGCATTCAGAATCTTTTTGGCTAATGCTGCTAGTAAGAACATGGTAGTCTATCAGATGGATGTAAAGACGGCATTTCTGAACGGAGATCTTAAAGAAGTCGTCTACGTCAGCCAACCGGAAGGATTTGTGAATCAAGAGAATCCTACTCACGTTTATCGTTTGAAGAAGGCTCTTTACGGTTTAAAGAAAGCTCCAAGGGCATGGTATGATACACTATCAAAGTTTCTTCTATCTACCGGATTTAGCAAAGGAGCAGTTGATCCAACATTGTTCACCAGGAAGTCAGGCATACATTTAATTCACGTTCAAATTTATGTTGATGATATCATCTTTGCCTCGACTGACCCCAATGAGTGTGATCGTTTTTCAAATGAAATGAGTTCAAAATTTCAAATGTCAATGATGGGACAAATGTCATTTTTCTTGGGATTACAAATTTCACAAAGTCCCGGAGGCATTTTCATAAATCAATCTAAATATGCTACTGAGATCTTAAAGAAATTTGGATTTGATTCAAGTGACCCTGTTGACACTCCCATGATTGATCGAACCAAACTAGATGAGGACCTCTCAGGGATCATGGTAGACCAAACGAAATATCGTAGTATGATTGGATCCCTGATGTACCTCACAACTAGTAGACCAGACATCTTGTTCGCTGTTTGCATGTGTGCTAGATACCAGGCTAAGCCTACTAAAAAGCACCTTGAAGCAGTTAAACGGGTCTTTCGGTATCTCCAAGGAACCATCAATATGGGACTTTGGTACCCGAAGGACACCGGTATGTCATTAACAGCCTATGCAGATGCTGATCATGCAGGATGTCAAGATACTCGTCGAAGTACGTCTGGAGGTGCTCAGTTTTTGGGTGATAAGCTTGTGATCTGGTCTTCAAAGAAACAAATGAGCACTTCTATTTCCTCTACAGAGGCTGAATACATAGCCATGTCATCGTGTTGTGCTCAAATCCTATGGATGAGATCCCAATTATCTGACTATGGCTTTGTATTCAACAAAATCCCTCTGTACTGTGATAATAAAAGTGCTATTGCTCTTTCATGCAATAACGTTCAACACTCAAGAGCTAAGCATATCGACATTCGACATCATTTCATCATGGAACAAGTGGAAAAAGGTGTGGTGGAACTCTATTTTGTGAGGTCTGAATACCAGTTAGCAGACATCTTCACCAAAGCTCTTCCAAGAGAACGTTTTGAGTTTATTCTTCCACGTCTTGGCTTGAAAAGCCTTCAACCAGATACACTCAAACGTCTTCAGGAGGAAGACGAGGAGTAAAGGTCTATCTTCATCTATCTCTTGTATATATCTATTCGAAAAACAAAATACATAATTATAAAACCCTCAAAAATCTAATAGAAAAATATAAAACCTTCAAAATCCATAAAAATCTGAAAAATTCGAAAAATCTTTAAAAAAAAATATTGTCAATTTGTTGTTTTTTCTCGGTTCGACAATATCTACGGTCTTTGTGCTGTCATTCAAAGAATGACACGGGACTTTAGATTTTGTTCGAATTCTTTAAAATAAAAAAAAAAAAAAAAAAAAAAAAAAAAAAAAAAAAAAAATTGAGAGAAAGAGAAAAAAATGGTTTATTGTCATTTCAGGCAGTAACCCGCTTTTCAAAGAAAGAACAGAGCCATACTTTATCATGTTTTCAAAATTCCATGCTCTGATTCTATAAACATTTATCTGCTGAAAACTAACTGCTTTGAAAAATAACTCGGACTCTATTTTTGATAATCATCTGGACTTATTTGTCAAAATATCTATCTCTCAATCAACAACCTATGTCATTGATTGAGGGGGAGAATGATTTCAATTAAATTAAAAAGTTATTTGTCATTCAATTGGTTTTTCAAAAGATATTCATGCATGTTTTATCAATGGAGTTTAAAGTCTTAAAATCCGATCCTTATCAGTTAAAACGCTTTCATAATCAAGTCACAATTCTCCTTAAAAGCTTTCAAAATCAATTTAAATCTATAAGAGATCACAAATCTCAAATGATCAAATGATTTGATAATTGTGATCGGGGGAGAATGTGTGATTTAAATTGGATTTAAACTGATAATTCGGTAAATGGTTTTATAAGGATGTACAAGCTCTCCTTCCCACATTTGACAAACGATTTCAAATTTTCCATGCACATGTTGAGGGGGAGCATCTATCTTAAACCTATGATTTGAAACGTGATCACTTATCTCAATGTGCAGGTTCCCTCTAGTATGTGCAAAACTCTTTTCAAATCTCGAGGCACATATTGAGGGGGAGCAAAATTATGAAAATCTCATCCTTCCCCAAAATGCTTTATCTACTTGATTTGATCAGGGAAGTGAGGTTGATATCTTTTAGAAAATGGTAATCAAAGAAGTTAATTCTTCCTCTTGCCTCCGTGTGCAAAAAGATTTCAAACATTTGATGCACATGTTGAGGGGGAGCACTTGTTCTAAAAATATCAAAAACAATTCAGGTACAAAATGTTTTGATAATATATCACAAGTATCTGGATTGATTTTCAAATGGTTTTCATTTGGTTCAAATGGCAGATGAACAATACCAAATAGACCGACCAAATTTACTTTATGTACGGTGATATAAGGATGATAAGGTTAGGTATTTGTTCCCATGATCCGCCAGAACCGGAGGGATCTACCCAGGGACAATCCACTAGTTAGTGTAGTGTTCTTAGGTATGATGATAAAAGGAGAAAAATGAGATATGGGAAGAGTGCGGACTGAGACTGAGCTAGTACTGGAATAAACCCAACAAGGTTCTTGCAGTGAAGTCTCGGTAAGCACTGAAGGGGTTGAAGAATGAAAAAAAATTAAATGAGAAAAGGGTGAAAACAAATAGCCCTCCATATATTCAACCTTAGGGCAGAAACCGGGTTCAATTCATATGCTACTAATGGTAACATTGGTATTGAAGACAAGACGTCATGGACCCAGTGACGCACTGCACTACAACTTCCCAAACCACTCAAGTTCCTCTTAAAAGGGCTTGTTTCATTCTCACGGGGAACCTACATAATCTATCGACTTTCTCTTAGTGATTGTTGATATTGAAGAAGGAGACCCTCTCCCTAGTCTCCGGCACAGGAACCAAATATGCACATATTGAGTCTAGAGCCACGAGATCATCAATAAATCTCATTAGGACACTTTCATTGAAGACTCTCTGTTTCACACAATGTGGAAAGAGAGATTTTATCTTGAGTCCTACGTATTATCCTTGTGGTATTGTCAGAACATCTGAGTGATATGCTTACATATTCACAATGAAGATGGAAAGACTTCTGGAGCCAACATCAAACAAGCTCCTGGTAGGTGGCATGTGAGATCTACTCATTAGATCAACCATGTGACAACTGAACAGAAACAATGGGGCGATTCAATTCTTGAATCAATCCTGGTTCAAGTTACGGATTGACGGATACCTTTGAAAAACCGGTTGTTATGCTTAAAAACTCTTTTCTTTATCAAATCGACCGTGTACGGATATTTCAAATCAAAAGGTGTTTTATGATTGATAATTGATGTTCATTAAAACCTTCGTTGTATTGCAAAAACAATTTCTATTGAGCAATACACGATTGTTTTTCAAATATCTTTTCATCAATCAGTGAATTTCTATTCGCTGGTTCACTCACTCCGTGTTGTCTTCTTTGAGACGTTCCGGTTTGAGAACAGCTAGAGCAGCTGCGAAACCCTGTCAAGGAAATTCTTCGGAATTATACCTGATCGCAGGCAGTACTTGTACTGATCAACGGGGAACCGTGGACCGTGTACCTCAATTCAACGAAAGTGATCAAAAACACTTTCGTGCGCTTTATTGCTAACTGTTGTATGCAGGTACACCCGACGTTTGTAGCTGATCAAAATGAAGCGGTCAATCCATAGCCGCATGCTCACACAATACATTCATTTCTCAAGAAATCATGATAAGTACATCAATGACTCTGATATTTTCACCCCATGCTTCTGCTACGCTGCTGCCAATATCATGAATCAACGAAAGCTTCCGCTACTCTGTTGAGAAGATATCATGATCCAGAATGTGAGCATGTCGGTCCAAAAGTCACAACATCACATAATACCAACACCACAATGGATGTCTCAGAGATTTTTGTTAGCTGATGATCTCAAAAGCTAGCTCAAAAGTATCATCACGTGGATCAGTAAAAGACCTCCACTTGGATTAACCAAACATGCAATGAGAAGAATCTATGTCTACGAGCTTCGGAGCCAAGTACTACATCAAGAATGCAAGAACGATCTTTAATGCCATATCTGGTTGTATTCAATGTAATTTTAGTACATGATTGAGGTGACCTCCCTTAGGGGGAGATTGTTAGGAATTAGAAATTCCAGGTATTAAAGAGTCGGTCACCTCAAGTATATGTAATCGTTTGAAAGCTCGTAGTCGTAGTTATTTTAAGTTAAGTAGTATTTAGTTTAGTAACACCGTGGAGGATGGACGGGTCTTTACCCACTGTATGCCTGATCCACAGCCCGATGTGTGGCGTTTTATTGTAAGACTATAAATACTCTCTACCTTCCAAGGTAGAGAGTTGGAGCTCATAATAAGATCTTTTCTTTCTCTCACTAAGTTCCCTAAACCTCTAACTTTCTCTCTCTAGAACTCACCTTTATACGCCCACTTTGTGTTATGATTTGATGTGTATGTGAAATCCAATATCCTACAGCCATCCTGCAATCAATAATAGTATTAGAGTTACAGATTCGATGAAACATATTACGTGCCTGTAAAAAACTTTGAAAGCAAAAAAAATTGAATATTTGTCCGCAGAAGAATACTAAACTGCTTTTCTGATTATGTTTTCAAGCAGAAAATAAGTGATCCAAACACCATCTTATTCTACTTTCATTGTGTTTGCTACATAGAAGGAAATCCATAGACAAAAATGATACCATGGTGGGTTCTTTTACCTTGTTTTCCCCTACATTTTTCAACAAAAATTTAGTAAGAAATAACCCAATAAAGTCACAGCTGTAAAAATGCAAGTGAATGCTAAAATCCATTTCCTTTACCGCTGTCTGACAATTCTTCAGCTACTCATGGAAAATTCAAACCGACTCATTAAATGAACTCGTGTTCATCAACTTAATCACGTCATCTGAAACTGAAAAGAACAAAAATATCATAATTATACATTAAATAAGTTTAAGATCCTATGATTTGGCATCAAGATTAGTGATGCTACTTCAAGGCTGAAGTTCCTTTCCGGTGCTTAATCACATTTTTTATCGATAAAAGTGTAAGCAATCATATGTGTAAAAATTAGCATCAAATATTCATGATGAACACATTAATCTATTATGCCACGCGATTTTAGAATAGAATAATAACCACATATATAATTAACATGGACAAGTAAAACATACCCGAAGCGGAAGCGGATGTTGACATGATATCGAGAACACCTTAAAGCATAAACTAGTTTCTCTCCCTTGACCCACTTGATTGTAGAGAGCTTGATGGATAGCTAATTTATTCTACTTGTGTGTTTTGGGTAGAGAGAGAACTAGTCATATATATAGGCTTAAGAGTTAGTATGTCCATCAGTACTAACAAATAAAATGGTCAAGACTTAAAGTACCATTAGGAGCACTCATAACTATATTGAATTCAAATGATTACATAATGAGTATACATTTAAGTATATGTAACCTACAATTCAATATGGGATGATAATGAGACAATAATAGCATGTCACATTCTTACATTCTCCCACTTGACATGATATTCCTGCATGGTACAACATAAGGCTAGCAAATTAAATCTTATTAACCGTAATCATAAGTATCTTAACACAACAAACTACATAATAGGGATTATGGCAGTCATACACAGTATTTCTCGTATACTCCCTTTCATATATCACAACATTATGAGCTCACCATGCTAGATTCATAAGTTATATACAAATAACATACAGTCCACGTACTTGTTATGATAACACATACAAATTTCTTATTCAAACACAAATGCATGCATAATAACATAATGAATAAGAAATAAAGTCAGAAACATTTTATTGAGCTCAAGAGTATTTAGAACATTGGTTAGAGGATCAACAATCATGAGATCTGTACTAATATGTTCTAGCAACACTCTTTGTTTCTGAATTTCCTCTTTCACGATAAAGAACTTTATGTCCATGTGTTTTATACCTTTAGAGTACTTATCGTTCTTAGAGAAGAGAACTGTTGCGGTATTATCACAATAAATTTTCAGCGGCTTGCTTATAGTGTCGACAACCCCAAGCCCTAAAATAAAGTTCCGCAACCATAATGCATGAATACTAGCCTCATAACAAGCTACAAACTTTCGGTGGCTTGCTTATACCATCTGAGCACTTGCTCATATTGAATCTCTCAAGAATCTTATCGATATAGGATTTTGAGATAGTCCTAATAGACCTTCAGATCTGTCATGGAATATTGAAATTCCAATCACATAGGATGCCTCACCCATATCCTTCATATCAAAATTCTTAGAGAGATATTCTTTAGTCTTATGCAATAAACCAAGTTCATTAGTTTCAAGTAAAATATCATCAACATATAGAACCAAAAATATAAACTTGCTCCCACTGATCTTGCGGTATATACATCAATCAACGATGCTTTCTTCAAAGCCGAAAGATTTAATGGTATCATTGAACTTAATATACCATTTCCTTGAAGCTTGTTTAAGTCCATATATTGATTTCTTTAATTTACACAACATATTTTCTTTACCCTTAATGAAAAACGCTTCAGGTTATTTCATATAAACTTTCTCCTCAAGATTTCCATTCAGAAAGGCGGTTTTCACATCCAATTGAGGTAGCTCTAAGTCAAAATGAGCTACTAATGCCAATATTATTCTCAACGAGTCCTTCTTTGAGACGGGTGAAAAAGTCTCGTTGTAATCAATGCCGTCTTTCTGAGTATAACCTTTGGCTACAAGTCTAGCTTTATATCTTTCAACATTGCCTTTAGAGTCGCGTTTGGTCTTAATGACCCATTTACAACCAACTATTTTAAAACCTCCCGGAAAGTTTACGAGATCCCATACTTTATTTTGAGCCATTGATTTCAACTCTTCTTTCATAGCATTAATCCATGTTTCAGACTTATCACTTTCTGTGGCTTGTGAAAAGGTTACAAGATCATTATCAATGCCAATATCAAAATCTGTCTCTTGCAAGTAAACTGTATAATCATTAGGAATAACTGACTTTCTAACCCTCGGAGGTTTGTTTAATGCTATTCCAACATGTTCAGTTGTTTGAGTTGGTAAGTTAGTTTCTTCAGGGGTGTTTGTTCATTATTCAAATGTTGTTCTTGATTTTGAAATACAGGATCAACATTCGGTGCAGTTGTGGATTTATGAACATTCATGGGTGATGGATCATCACCCCTTATTTCGTTAATATTATAACTTGATTTTCAACACTCCCACTAACATCACCATTTTCCAGAAATTTGGCATTGCCTGTTTCAACAATTCTCGAACTATGGTTTGAACACTAAAACCTATATCCTTTGGACTTCTCTAGGTATCCAATAAAGTAACCGCTAATGGTTAGAGAATCCAATTTATTTTCTTGTGGATTATAACCATGTGCTTCTACTGGACAACCCCAAACATGCAAGTGTCTCAGACTAGGTTTCCTTCCAGTCCATAACTCAAAAAAGAGTTTTTGGAACTGACTTACTAAGAACCCTATTTAATAGATACACTGCATTTTTAAGTGCATACTTCCACAAACTTTTGGGTAAAGAGGATTTACTTATCATGCTCCTAGCCATCTCCATTAATGTTCTGTTTTGCCTTTCTGGCACGCCATTTTGTTATGGCGTGCCCGACATAGTATATTGAGCACATATGCCGCGATTTTCGAGGAACTTTGCAAAAGGACCAGGGCATTGTCCAGATTCATCATACTTTCCATAGTATTCACCACCTCTATCAGATCTTACGATTTTCACTTTTCTGTCAAGTTGCCTCTCAACCTCATTTACAAATACCTTAAGGACATTTATAGATTGAGATTTTTCATGCAGCAAATAGACATACCCATAACATGAAAAATCATTTATAAAGGTGATAAAATATTTTTCTCCAGTGAAGGAGGGAGTATCAAATGGTCCACAAATATCGTTGTGTATAATTTCAAGGAGATTACTGCTTCTTGTGGCACCTTTCTTGCTATGTTTGGTTTGCTTACCCTTAATGCATTCCACACATAAACCAAAAACAGTGAAGTCTAGATTCGGTAGAATCTCGTTCTTCACCATCTTTGTAATCTTTCTTTGGATATATGACTCAAACGTTTATGCCACAAGAAGGCGGAATTTTCGTTCACCATGCTACGTTTCATTCCAAGATTATGATCAACAGTAAATAGAAATTCAGAAAAAAGATCATCAAGTTTCAACTTATATAAATTATCAATAAGAATACCATAACCAATAAAGGATTTATTCTTATATAAATTAAAACGACCATTTCCACCACAAAAAGTGTACCCACTAATATCAAGTCTCGGAATAGAAATTAAATTTCTAGAAATTGAAGGTACATAGAGAGTATTCATTAGCTCCAAGTGGAACCCTGTATCTAACTTCAATCTATAAGTCCCTACGCCTTCAATGGGAGCCTTCATTCAGATCCCCATAAATAGAAAGTTATTAGTTGGGCTTGTTGTTTAGATTGTAAGGAATCCTTGCATAATATTGGAAACATGAGTGGTAGCACCAGAATCAAACCACCAAGTATTAGAAGGAACTTCAGACAAGTTTGATTTAAAGCATACAGAAACATAATGTATACCTTTCTTTTTGAATCAAGCTTTACACTTAGGACAATCCTTTTGGAAATGTCCCTCTTTCCTGCAAAAAATTGCATTTGTTGTCCCTTTGTTCTTTCTTTTCGTTAGTAGCAACCTTTGAGGTTGTAGTTTGTTGTTTATTCTTAAAGTTCTTGGCTTTTGGTTTGAGCTTCTTGTCAACTCCTTGATTCACCAGGTTAACAGAGTGAACTCTTTGTTTCTTTAGTCTTGCTTCTTTTTGAATAAGCTTATCGGACAGTTCATCAATATTCCACTTATCTTTTAATGTGTTATAATTGATGCGTCCATATTCAGAAGGAAGTGAATTCATAATGAATTGCACCAAAAAAGAGTCATCCACATTCATACCAAGTGTCTTAAATCTTGCTGTCGTATTGGCCATGTCAAGGACATGTTGTTGCATACTCTTGTACCATCAAATTTCATGGTAGTGAGTTCAGCCATAAGTGTCTCTGCTAGTGCCTTATAAGCATAACGAAACTTCTCTTCCACAAACTTAAGAAAATCTTTAGCATTCTGATTTTCAATGCCGGGAAGAGAAGACTTAATGTTGTTGGCAATTGTCATCCGCATAAAGTTCAAGCAGATTTTGTTAGACTTTGTCCATGCCTTATAGTGTGATTTTTGAGCCTCTGTACTAGCATCAGTAAGGTCAGCATGCCTATCCTCCAATAGCGCCAAGTCAAGATCCAAAGCACCTAAATGGAAAGTGACTTGTTTGCTTCATTCGGAGAAATTCACACCGGTAAACAAGGTAACAGAAGAAGCTTGAAAGTGAAGGTTAATTGCTAAAAAGATATGCTTACTAGTTAAAAATTCATACGAGATAAATAAATGAAATGTATATTATTGGTTTCCTTTGGGTAAACACAACAATATATCATCATCATTATTAGAATGCAATGAGACTTTACCAGAAAATAAAATAGACTTCGTCAAATATATAAGCATCTTTGGATAACTATATACATATGACAAAAGTATATCAATTTTCACTTCAATTTATTAGTTATAGAAGAATAATTTTTCCTTTGGGCAAAAATTCATAATTTCTATTGACCAATAAAATTAATAAGAGCATTCTTTAATACAACATGAATCATATGACCACAAAATTTGAAATCAACTTGGTCACTTTGGCGACTAACAAATTAATCTCACTTAATGTTATATAATATATAAATAGCTTTAAATTGTTATTAGAATGCAATGAAACATTACAAGAAAATAAATAGGCTTCGTCAAATATATACACATCTTTGGATAACTATACACATATGACAAAGTATACCAATTTTCATCTTTAAATTTATTAGTTACAGAAGAATAATTTTTCCTTTGAGAAAAATTCATAATCTCTATCAACTAATAAAAGATCTATAATAGCATTCTTTAAAATAACATAAATATTATATGACTACTTCTAGATCAATTTGGCCACTTTGGTGACTAACAAATTAATCTCATTAAATGTCATATAATAAATAAATAAATAAATAGCCTTAAAGGTAATCAATGAAGATTTAAAACATATTAGTGTTACAAACAATACATATTTGAAAATTTTGTAACATCTACTTTCATATGTTAATCAATTTTAATGATTCATTATAAGCGGCAATCAGTGATACACATCAATCGTAATGAGGACCTTAAGAATTCAAATTAGTTATCACATCATTTACTTTTAAAGTCTTTCATTTTGCCATATTTATATATCTAAACAAGTGACGGAAGCGCAATAAGAATATGATAAATATATCCAATTAGTCAAACGTAAACACATAAATAATTTAATATCAACAAGTCATAAGAGTTGATGTTATTATTTTAAAGTTATCAAATTGAAACAAGATATCCATACAAGAAAATGTACACGACAATAGCATTAACATTCAACATTCAATTAGTTTGCAACTTAACTAAAGTTACATTTCTCGTATTTAACAACTATAATATATCATGCCAAATGATAAAACAAGCACATAAATAACACATCAATTCATTTGTTAAATAAAATATAAACAACGTACCATGTTAATTCATCAAACATTTCAAATTATTTAAACAAGAAATCCCATTGACACTAAATGAATGAACATATGTAATTTAAATTGAGAACCAAATCTTTAAATCATTTTGTCAACCATCATTGGTTACTAATGAAACAAATCTTTGAAACTCATGTTTAAACAGAAGATAATTTTATCTTTTGCACCAATTTAATACTAGCCTATAAACCCTTGATAAATCACGGGTGGCTTATAAAAAGTTTGAAACAAACATCCTTCAGTTGTATAAAGTAAATGTTGTAAATTCTGAAACAAAACGCTAAAATTTGCATGATTGTTTAAAGGATAATCAATTATACGCCTGCAATTTGCGGACTAAAAATGAAATAATAGGTTAAAACATGTATTCAAATAAAACTTCGAAGATGTACATAGATATGTTAAAGTTTAAAGAAGGTCGCACTTATGTATATTATCAGAGTAATTAATATTGATTGTAGTATAACTTAACAAACATATGATAAATACATACATCAAAGATTAGAACATGGTGATATATTAGCTGTTTAAGATTGTCATGTAGCTTAACAGAAATATATTACTATTGATTAAATGTTTAAACTTACCGGTATTAAATTGGTTAGTATGAAGAAATGTTTCATATAATGGTCATACAAATAGTTTATATATAACATGTAACACCCCAACCCGACAAGGGTAAAGATATCACAAATACGGTTTCATATCAGAACCTTAAGTACTATACAATAGCGGAAGCCTTTACAAAATTTACAAAAGAAAATATAAATAACTTAATAATCAAAATAAATCTAAGATCCCTATTTTCAAATCTTGCTCTCAGCTCTACTCTCAACCCAGATCATCTATCCCATAAGCTCATCTTGAATGCTTAACACCTGCCGCAGGAAAAGAAAATGCGGCTGAGCTTACAAAGCCCAGTGAACAGATATAACAAAACGAAAACTAAACAAAAACAGAAATACGAAATGAAATAAAGAAACGAATAACGAAGTCACAGCGGAATGAGGATAATGAATCACTGAGGATTCTGCGGAAACACAGACACACAGAAATCCGGAAGAACAAATAACAAATAAGAACAAACACATAGCATATTGATGACACAAACTGAAGCACATCATAATCAACAGGCAATTAATGAATCAGGAAATTAAAGTACATATAAGTCAAACGAAATACCGAAAGCTAGCAGAAACAACTACTAGAAGTAAACATGTCCTTTACACAAGTCAATTAATCTACATTTAACACACTTATCCAATATCGTAGCAGCGGAAACAATAGCAATCAAACGTGGCAGTCACACATACAAATAGAAAACACAGTAGGAAAACTATAACTAAATAAGCAAGAGACATAGCATAGCAATTAGCAAATTATCAAAACAGATATTGATGAGTGTCTAAATACTCATCATTTTTATACTGTTAGAATGCCAAAAACATCTGAAAACACTCTTAAATGCTTCAAAATGATAAAAATATCACAAACAAGTGTTTTATATGTTTTAAATGCAAAAACATCAAAATCTGATGAAAAACGTATCAAGTTTGCATAATTGGCAGTTTTAGTCCCCCAAGTTACAAAAGTTGTCAAAATCAGTCCCTGGTAATTCAAAAACTTGTAAAATATCATTTTAGGTCCTTGAGATTCAAAAGTTGTCAAAATAAACCCTTTAAAGTTTAAAAATCACAAAATGACAACTTTAGTCCCTCAAGTTTGCAAAAGTGTCAAAAATAGTCCTTAAGGTTTTAAAAAGTGAAATTAATCAAAAATAACCTTGTACTATTAATAAATGGCAAAAATGGTTCTTATGATAAACTTTTGGGAATTTACACCTTTAGTCCCTCAAAATCCAAAAATTACATATTAGGTCCTTAAAGTTTAAAAAATGCAAAAATACAACTTTGGTCCTTGTATTATTATGTAATGGCAGGTTTGGTCCCTTGAAGGAAGTTTGGAAAGTTGGCAATTAAGGTCCCTCAAGTTTCAGCTTGGACACATTTGGTCCTTGGGCTTTTATCACTTAAAACCAAACGGACCTTCTTTGTTATTAACTACCCAATACACACCAAATCCAAGTCCAAACTTTTAACTCTGGCCCAATCCTAAACCCAGCTACCCAAGCCCAAACCAAACCAGTGTTTAAAATTAAACACGCGCCTTGCCACTGCTCATCTCCTACATCCTGACACCTGCTACCACAACTCCACCCCCACCTGTTTCACCACCTCACCACTCTCCAGCTCATACCAACCTTTCACCTCAACCTTTCCACCTTGCAAACCAACCCCCACCTCATTTAATGCTAAAACCTGCTTCAACAGTTTTTCCCGCCAAAACTGACATTTGTCAATTTTGATGACCTGGAATGATCCAAGGGCTGCAATGAGGTGGGATTTCATCAGATGTCGACAAAGGATTTGAAAAGCTCAATAAAAACAAGCTGGGAGCATTAGAGAAGTCCAAGTAGAGTAGTTTTAATTTAGTTTATGTCGTTTCATGTAGTTTTCATATTCTAAATGTAATTTTAAGCTTCCAAATACTTTTGTTATCAATTTTAGTGTATACTAATCCTTTGTCAATAAGCAATTTCAGTTTTAAGTTCCCTTTCAAGTTTATGCAAAAATTCAACTTTATGTAAAATTCTCATAAATTGCAAATGTTGTCAATAGTTGTTGTAATTGCTACTTAAGCTCATATAAGCTTTTGAAAAAGCTTATAAGCTCTTAGGTACCTTAACAAATCAGTTTTACATTTGTAATTCAAAAATCACCAAAAATACCTATAAAAAAGTGATAAAATAAAAATCCTTTGGAGATGATAAAGAAACTGATGCAGAGCTGAAAATTGGATTGCTATATGGTTTAGAGCTTCTTGGGAAGCATTAGGATTGATCCTCAGTCATTGGTGCCTAGTCATGTGCATGAATTCATCTTGTAAGCCTTTACTTTGAAATTTACATTTTTTAGTTTTAATAATTAAACCTTATTAATTCTAGTTTAAAAATGTTTAAATATAGTCATTATCAATTAATCAACAAGTTTCTTGCTTTAAAAATCTTTTTCAGTATGTTTAGCTTCAAAACAGTTTCTAAAAGGTGTGTTTGGATCTACTTATTACACTGTATCTAAGGTTGTTTGAAGCCTTGTTTTTGTTTGATGCATGCTATATTACTTCTGTACAAGTCAAATAAACCATAAAATTTTGTGTTTAGTAGTAAATAAGTCAAAATCTCATGTAATTGCCTTCACAGTCCACTGTTGAGAATTTGGATTGCCAAATTCAGTTAACATGCTTAAAAGTTGTTTCCATAGCCATAGATAATCTTATCTCAGCTTATTATAACCTTATAAGTTCATAGAATCAAGTAAAAGCTCATAAAAGTCAAACTAGCTTATTTTTATAAAAAGTCAAATTCTCATATACCTGTTTTTGAATAAACTTAGGAATTTTAGTGTAAGCTCAATATTAGGATTTAACTTAAATGCTTTTGGGAGAGTAAAATATAGTTGCTTAAGAAAATTAGAAAAATAATAGGTTGCTTTGTATCAGCTTATATAGTGCTTATTCAGTAGCTTCTTTTGAACACCTATTTCTGAAAATCCCCTGTGCAGCCCTGCACATCCAAAACAGTGGCTTCCCCACCACTTTGGTGGGTCCCACAGGCCACACCAGTGGACCCCACTGGTGGATCTTGGCTCCTTTCCACTCACCACCCAGATGACTAGCCATTTCAGTAAAAGTCTTGAGCTTAATCAGTGTGGACCCCACCCTTAGTTCAGCCACAAATCTGTCCCATTTTCTGAAATAAGCTAATTTTTGATTTGCTTAATCTTGGCTTAAACTGTTTTTCAGATGTTTAGGATGGTTGGAATAGGTTAGTAATTAGTTAATATAGCATTCCTTAGCTTCTGTGATTATTTGGTGGTCATTTGTAGCTTTTAGCTTATTTTGATTTGCTTATTTATAAGCATTTACACCACAGTTTCATATTCTCACAAATAAGCATATGTTTTTTATAAACTTAGAATAATATTTTAACATTTTCTTGAATTTTTCAGATTTTTCCTACACTGTTTGTTATTTTTCTTTATTTTAAATAGTTTTTAATCCTTTTTAAAATAGCTTTTAATACTAAAAAATCAGAAAAAGCTTAAAAAAAATATGTTTTCAATTTTCCTAGATTAAGATAAATATAAATAGTCTAAAAAGTATTTTTCCATAATTTTCTTGGGTTAAAAAGTATTTTTTAGCATTTTAATTAGTTTTAAATAGTTTTAAATTAATAATAAATACATAATAAGTCTAAAAAATATATTTTCAGTTTTAAAATAAGTTTTATCATATTTTAGATTTTTCCAAGTTATAATTTCATTTTTCTAGGTTAATTTTGTATTTTCTTGTATTTTAGTGCATTTTAAATACTTAATAAATAGTTTTTAATTAATAATAATTAAATAAATAGTTGTAAAAATAATTTTATTTTTCTAATAATTTTCTTTTATTATTAGGATTCCAAAAGTATAATTTTTATCTTTTTAGGACTTTTATTTTTTAAAAACTCACTTTTTATTTTGTACGTAGACGTAATTTTATTTTAAACGTAAGTTTTAAGTTTTAGGTTTTAAACGTTCATCGATCTATAAAAATAGTGATAGCGTTTATTTAATAGATTTTAACTTTTTAATCTTTTTAATTTGCATTTAAGTCGCTTTAATTTGTAAATCTTTTCTTTAGGTAATTATCCATCGAAACCCTTACTGATCACTATCCTTAGTGATCATTCTATCATCTGAAGTTGTTTAAACACCAATTCATCCTCCGTGGGACTTAACGACCCAGGAATCCACTGTATTCCTCTGATCTTAATTGCATTTGTGTTTAAGCTGTTTTAAGTCTATTAGACTTGACTGTTTAGCACCAATCAAATTTTGGCGCCGCTGCCGGGGAGGCTGTAAGCGTGTTTTAAGCATTTCCAGACCCGTACTTGCACATATACCACATTTTTGTAAACAGTTTTTTCAAAAATTCAAAAAGTTCATTAACACTTTTTCTAAAGTGTTAACAACCCAAAAATATTTTCATTCTTTGTTTTTACATAATGTTTATTCAAAAATCCAAAAATATCCATCTTTACCCTCTCACATCTTTGATTCTTCATTTCTTACCCTCTGTAAACCTTTGATTCTTTCTATGTCTTATCTTCACCCTCTTGATTGTCAATGGTGTGGTGGTCCTTATAATGGTGGCAATTGCCCCAATTGTAGCATGGTGGAATCAGGAAACGGGTCTGTCAATAACCAGGATCCCTATTCCTACCATAACACGACTGATTTATTCCATCAGCTACCACATTGTGAGACTCAGCAGTTTTACTGTTGTGAGTACTGTGGTGGTTCACATTCCAGTTCTGATTGTCAATCGGGAAACGTGCTTGTCTATGAGCAGGTTCCTGATAACAATTATGACAACAACACTAACTCACAGCCACATCAGTTTTACTGTTGTGAGTATTGTGGAGGTCCTCACTCTAGCTCGGATTGTCAAACAGGGAATCCATTTCCTTGTAACAATTACGACTCTTCGTATCAAGACCAACCTCCACAGTACCAAATGATTCAAGCAACTCCTCATGAAACTACGACAGACCTTCTACTGAAGAGTCTTGAGTTATTAAAAGAACTTAAGGAGGAGTCGGCTATGTCACATGAGAAATCCATGGAAGAATTGTTAGCTGAGGAACGGGATGCTAAATTAGATTCCCATATTGCCATTGAAAACACTGTTAGGGAATCAATTGCACTACAAAAAGCATTCAAATCTAGCTCTCAATTCCATTTCATTCCTGATGACGATAATGATGAAGATACCCTTGATATTCTACAATTTTATTCATCAAGTTCATCAGTTGAGATTCCATCCGTGGAAATACAGGGAGAAAAGAATATGACTGAATCACTAGCAGTAGAAATAATGGAACTTGTAGAATCCATAACTGCTAGTCCTTCTCAACTCCCTCAGTCAACTGCTATCACACCCGAGGTTCACACTCACTCTCTGAACATGGGGGATGAGCTTCTTGACACTGTTCCTGAAAAGGAATCAGACGAATTCATAAAGTCTAGTGTTGAGGACCTTGTCCCAATCCCAAGAGAGTCACAGGGAATTCTCGAGCATTTGTGTGATATCCCTACTCCTCTTGTCTTCCAAAATGATCATATTGAGATGTTCTCTGATTCTGATGAGGACTATTCTTTATCTTGTGGAGACATAAGTTATGTGGGTGAATTACCTTCTGAGCCTGTCAGCTTAGAAGAAGAGAATGATGAAGAAATAATCCAAGACGAAGCTCTTCGTCTTACATTATTGAATGTTAATCTTCTAGTTTCTAGAATCGAGGCTTTTAATGAAAAGCCTACTTCATATCCTATCCCCTTTGAGGATAGTGAACTTTTGTTCAATGATTCTATTCCTGAATTGCAAACGTTCCATTTTGATCATATGGGAGAGAATATTAGTGGTAATACCACTTTTCATTCTCATAATTCTCTCTCCGATTATGAATCATTTTCCTTTGAGGAGTTCCCCAGTGAACTCAGTCAAATCAATCCTGAATATGAATCATTTTCCTTTGAGGAGTTCTCCTGTGAACTCACTCATATCATATCTCCACCGGAGTATGATAACTTCTACTTTGATCTAGACACACCCGGGATATGTCTAGACCAATTGAGCTTAAAAGATGAAATTCATGAAACCATGAATTCTCCTGTGAGTGATGATGAGTTAATCATGATCTTTATCATGACTTTCTTTCTCTTCTTCACTTATCCCGTAGCTTCTCCTATTCTTCACTCCTTCGGGAATGAAGACATTATCTTTGACCCCGGCATTTTCATTTATCAATTATGAGCCGGTTCTCTGTATATCTCATCGGTGTGGAACTTTCAGTACTTCAATGTTTATACAAACATCTTGAAAGTCCGATGGAGATTATCTCTTCCACTTGCTTCCCCATGAACAAATTAATTCGGGGTCGAGTCAAGCTAGCGACTCGGTAATCAAAAACAGTAGTTAAACATGGGTTTTCACCCGTGTGTACCACCCTAGTGTGGGGGAGATGCCCCACATGTTGTATAGAGATCTAAAAAATGTTTGAAAATTGTAAATATTAAAAAATAAAATAATTGTTGTGTTACCCCACTTAGTTTTAAATGTTATCTTTTTACGTTCTAAGTTTCGGCATAATAACCGGTACTTTGAATATTGAGGACAATATTCATTTCTAAGTGTGGGGGGGAAATTCTGGCGAATTTGATCATAAATGTACCCTTTTAGTCCCTTTTTCCCCCAAAATGGCCAAATTTTAAAATTTTTATTTAGTGGAAGTACTATGTACTAAACACAACAAATGGTAATCAGTCCACCATGTCTAACCCACATAAGGATTGGCTAATCCAGGAGCAAACGGCTCTTGGTAAAGATATCTCAAATCCGTTTATGGCTTACAATTTGCCTAAAATTGTATGGTGTTCAACTCACCATATCTTTAAACTAGTGAAGAGTTGGCTAGCCCGCAAGTTTATGGCTTGTGGTAAAGGCAGTTGAAAATCCATAATTGGTAATCGACTCACCAAAGATAATATTGATAATTTATCTAAGAGTTGGCTAGTCCAGAAGGGTACGGCTTCTGGTAAAGACAAAATCAAATCCGTTGAAAGCTGGTGGTTTGCTCAAAATCACATGGTTATCGGTGTACCATGGTTCTTACTTGAACTAAAAAAATTGGCTACTCCAGAAGTAATGGCTTTTGGTAAAGAGATAAAATCCATTAAATTTTCTCAAATCATTGCTAGGGACTAGCAATATCTTAGTGTGGGGGATTGATGAGTGTCTAAATACTCATCATTTTTATACTGTTAGAATGCCAAAAACATCTGAAAACACTCTTAAATGCTTCAAAATGATAAAAATATCACAAACAAGTGTTTTATATGTTTTAAATGCAAAAACATCAAAATCTGATGAAAAACGTATCAAGTTTGCATAATTGGCAGTTTTAGTCCCCCAAGTTACAAAAGTTGTCAAAATCAGTCCCTGGTAATTCAAAAACTTTTAAAATATCATTTTAGGTCCTTGAGATTCAAAAGTTGTCAAAATAAACCCTTTAAAGTTTAAAAATCACAAAATGACAACTTTAGTCCCTCAAGTTTGCAAAAGTGTCAAAAATAGTCCTTAAGGTTTTAAAAAGTGAAATTAATCAAAAATAAACCTTGTACTATTAATAAATGGCAAAAATGGTCCTTATGATAAACTTTTGGGAATTTACACCTTTAGTCCCTCAAAATCCAAAAATTACATATTAGGTCCTTAAAGTTTAAAAAATGCAAAAATACAACTTTGGTCCTTGTATTATTATGTAATGGCAGGTTTGGTCCCTTGAAGGAAGTTTGGAAAGTTGGCAATTAAGGTCCCTCAAGTTTCAGCTTGGACACATTTGGTCCTTGGGCTTTTATCACTTAAAACCAAACGGACCTTCTTTGTTATTAACTACCCAATACACACCAAATCCAAGTCCAAACTTTTAACTCTGGCCCAATCCTAAACCCAGCTACCCAAGCCCAAACCAAACCAGTGTTTAAAATTAAACACGCGCCTTGCCACTGCTCATCTCCTACATCCTGACACCTGCTACCACAACTCCACCCCCACCTGTTTCACCACCTCACCACTCTCCAGCTCATACCAACCTTTCACCTCAACCTTTCCACCTTGCAAACCAACCCCCCCCCCCCCCCACCTCATTTAATGCTAAAACCTGCTTCAACAGTTTTTCCGCCAAAACTGACATTTGTCAATTTTGATGACCTGGAATGATCCAAGGGCTGCAATGAGGTGGGATTTCATCAGATGTCGACAAAGGATTTGAAAAGCTCAATAAAAACAAGCTGGGAGCATTAGAGAAGTCCAAGTAGAGTAGTTTTAATTTAGTTTATGTCGTTTCATGTAGTTTTCATATTCTAAATGTAATTTTAAGCTTCCAAATACTTTTGTTATCAATTTCAGTGTATACTAATCCTTTGTCAATAAGCAATTTCAGTTTTAAGTTCCCTTTCAAGTTTATGCAAAAATTCAACTTTATGTAAAATTCTCATAAATTGCAAATGTTGTCAATAGTTGTTGTAATTGCTACTTAAGCTCATATAAGCTTTTGAAAAAGCTTATAAGCTCTTAGGTACCTTAACAAATCAGTTTTACATTTGTAATTCAAAAATCACCAAAAATACCTATAAAAAAGTGATAAAATAAAAATCCTTTGGAGATGATAAAGAAACTGATGCAGAGCTGAAAATTGGATTGCTATATGGTTTAGAGCTTCTTGGGAAGCATTAGGATTGATCCTCAGTCATTGGTGCCTAGTCATGTGCATGAATTCATCTTGTAAGCCTTTACTTTGAAATTTACATTTTTTAGTTTTAATAATTAAACCTTATTAATTCTAGTTTAAAACTGTTTAAATATAGTCATTATCAATTAATCAACAAGTTTCTTGCTTTAAAAATCTTTTTCAGTATGTTTAGCTTCAAAACAGTTTCTAAAAGGTGTGTTTGGATCTACTTATTACACTGTATCTAAGGTTGTTTGAAGCCTTGTTTTTGTTTGATGCATGCTATATTACTTCTGTACAAGTCAAATAAACCATAAAATTCTGTGTTTAGTAGTAAATAAGTCAAAATCTCATGTAATTGCCTTCACAGTCCACTGTTGAGAATTTGGATTGCCAAATTCAGTTAACATGCTTAAAAGTTGTTTCCATAGCCATAGATAATCTTATCTCAGCTTATTATAACCTTATAAGTTCATAGAATCAAGTAAAAGCTCATAAAAGTCAAACTAGCTTATTTTTATAAAAAGTCAAATTCTCATATACCTGTTTTTGAATAAACTTAGGAATTTTAGTGTAAGCTCAATATTAGGATTTAACTTAAATGCTTTTGGGAGAGTAAAATATAGTTGCTTAAGAAAATTAGAAAAATAATAGGTTGCTTTGTATCAGCTTATATAGTGCTTATTCAGTAGCTTCTTTTGAACACCTATTTCTGAAAATCCCCTGTGCAGCCCTGCACATCCAAAACAGTGGCTTCCCCACCACTTTGGTGGGTCTCACAGGCCACACCAGTGGACCCCACTGGTGGATCTTGGCTCCTTTCCACTCACCACCCAGATGACTAGCCATTTCAGTAAAAGTCTTGAGCTTAATCAGTGTGGACCCCACCCTTAGTTCAGCCACAAATCTGTCACATTTTCTGAAATAAGCTAATTTTTGATTTGCTTAATCTTGGCTTAAACTGTTTTTCAGATGTTTAGGATGGTTGGAATAGGTTAGTAATTAGTTAATATAGCATTCCTTAGCTTCTGTGATTATTTGGTGGTCATTTGTAGCTTTTAGCTTATTTTGATTTGCTTATTTATAAGCATTTACACCACAGTTTCATATTCTCACAAATAAGCATATGTTTTTTATAAACCTAGAATAATATTTTAACATTTTCCTGAATTTTTCAGATTTTTCCTACACTGTTTGTTATTTTTCTTTATTTTAAATAGTTTTTAATCCTTTTTAAAATAGCTTTTAATACTAAAAAATCAGAAAAAGCTTAAAAAAATATGTTTTCAATTTTCCTAGATTAAGATAAATATAAATAGTCTAAAAAGTATTTTTCCATAATTTTCTTGGGTTAAAAAGTATTTTTTAGCATTTTAATTAGTTTTAAATAGTTTTAAATTAATAATAAATACATAATAAGTCTAAAAAATATATTTTCAGTTTTAAAATAAGTTTTATCATATTTTAGATTTTTCCAAGTTATAATTTCATTTTTCTAGGTTAATTTTGTATTTTCTTGTATTTTAGTGCATTTTAAATACTTAATAAATAGTTTTTAATTAATAATAATTAAATAAATAGTTGTAAAAATAATTTTATTTTTCTAATAATTTTCTTTTATTATTAGGATTCCAAAAGTATAATTTTTATCTTTTTAGGACTTTTATTTTTTAAAAACTCACTTTTTATTTTGTACGTAGACGTAATTTTATTTTAAACGTAAGTTTTAAGTTTTAGGTTTTAAACGTTCATCGATCTATAAAAATAGTGATAGCGTTTATTTAATAGATTTTAACTTTTTAATCTTTTTAATTTGCATTTAAGTCGCTTTAATTTGTTAATCTTTTCTTTAGGTAATTATCCATCGAAACCCTTACTGATCACTATCCTTAGTGATCATTCTATCATCTGAAGTTGTTTAAACACCAATTCATCCTCCGTGGGACTTAACGACCCAGGAATCCACTGTATTCCTCTGATCTTAATTGCATTTGTGTTTAAGGTGTTTTAAGTCTATTAGACTTGACTGTTTAGCACCAATCAGATATCATAATTAAACCATTTCCCAGATCAAACTTTAGTATAGACAGAATTTAAACATGGCAGATCAAACATAAGCAGATACGAACACCAACGGATAATCAAAGTTCACGAATTATCTGAACAATTATACATAATGAACTTACAGAACAATCAATTATACACTAGCATAATCATCATACAGATCAACAAGGTCACATAATGGTAAACTAACATATAATCAAATGACAACATGCGAATCACATTTAAGCATATTAATCATATCCTAGCATGGCAAACGGTAGTCACATAAACATGTCAAAGCATAAACACATTCAATAAACATATAATAATTCAGTATGTAAATGGAAACATTGACAAATACGGAATCATAAACAGAATATCTAACACAGAAATAACAGATACAGATTTAGTTAACTACCACGAGCCCAGAACATATCATATCAGAAGTAACTTTCTTATTCGGAGGGGTGACCTCGGAATACCTTATATAATATGAGGGGAGACCTCAATAACAAATGGAGTAGCTAGCTCCCAGAATTTGTGAAGACGCGTATTGCACACGACATCATTCACCAGACAAATCATATCAGATAACAGATCCGATCTAGGATGCATCCATACGCCCCACAGACAGATATTGGTCATATAACATAACTTGAGCTCATAACAGAACAGATAAGGGACGTGGCAGAACATCACTCTACTGCCCTAGAGTCATGTCAGAGGTGTATCACTGACACGGACATGGAACCCCCATGACTAGTGAAATATTTGCTCGGGTGTCAAACTAACTTAGGTCAAACAGATTGTCATAAATGACACAGATCATAATTCATCATAAAGGTCAAACAGATTTACAAATCAGAGTTTTCATATCATAAGTTCAAATCAGATGTTTCATGGTTCAATAAACAGAGATTTCAGATAAGCAACGGATCAAACAAATCAGAAAGGGTTCATATCAAATGTTCAGAAATCAAAGGTTCATATCACAGTCACATATCATACGTTCAAAATCAGAGGTTCATAATCAGATGTTCATAATCAGAAGTTCATAATCAAACATAGCAAGGTTCAACAAACAGAAGTTCAGACAAACAGAGATTCACATAAACAGAAGGGAATCATAGCAATGGCATAGGGATTCCTAATAAGCATAAGGAAATGACAAGAAAAGGAGATCATGAGAAAACCTTTACTAAAAAGGTCAGAATATCTGTACCTTAACGCAAATGAGGGAAAAGCAAATGAATGAACGAACACGAAGATACGACGCCACGTCTTCTTCAATGAATCTACACGGATTACGATTCGTATAATACTTATTATCTTCTTTTATAAGCTTCTTATGCCTTTGTAAGTGTGTTACTTATTGATATCATGTTTTATCTTTCATTTTTCTTAAACTCATATTTGGACCAGACTTTAACGATTTTTATAAAATACTTACTTAGCTCAAATGAAATCAAGCAAAATCCCAGGGGTTCCCATATGATTTAAAAGGCTCTCCAAAAATTGGGGGGTTCTAATTCCAAGTAAAATGTCCTATAGAAAATCACAAGACCAGACCTGTCCAGAAAGTGGTCAGAAAATACACCTTAAACGTTTATGCTTATTGGACCTGTTTAGACACCTTGGAAAAATTCCCAAAACTCCCAGAAATTCATTTATATCCTAAATGTCACTCCTGTAAAAGGAGAGCTCCCAATTCTTTATGGTTTGAAAATTAAAAATCAAACAATCCAACTAAATTTCAGACCCGTTTTCTCAGCTTTGACACTTGATCTTGTAAAATTTAAAAATATGACTTAGACAACTCCAAATTCGACCAAACCACTTGGAAAACTTAACTAAGACATAAAATAAACTTTTCCAACAAAAACCCAGATTATTGCACTTATAAATATCGATCTATAACCCACACAATTTCGACATATGATGCTGTCCAGTTTTAGGGTTCATATTAGGCCATCATAACACATGTTTAGACCATTAATTACACTTAGGGTTCCATTCCAATTAGGGTTTCGAATTTATTAGGCATGATAACATTTATATTCGCTTGTATAAACATATGTGTGTCGTGTATATGAATTCAAAAGAGAGGAAAGCATGCGGCCCAACAAGAAAGTGAAACGAAGAGACGTGATACCTTGTAACGTGAATAAGGAGTAGAAAACAATGGCTGAAACAACAAACTAAGACACCCTTTGTGCTTCTATTATCCACGATAACAGCAACAAGGAACTCACACCCAAAACCAATCCGACCTTTGCACTTTTCACGTGATTTCAGCCTTTAAACTAAGCCTCGCACCCTTCTTTTCTTGGAGCCTTTTCAATCGACAGAAAAAATGGAGAAGGAGGTTTCTTTGTGTGCCGTGACTTTTGATATTAGGGTTTCTTGTGTTTGAGTGTGTGAAAGTAAGTCACGAAGAAAAGAGCAGGGGTGGGGGTTATACGGTTCATCATAACCGAACCAAAGAAAAGAAAAACATGGGCCAAAACTTAGTTGGGCTTCTACAAATTTCAAATGTAATGTGATGAGATTACGGCCCAATAAAAGTGTATAAACGCGTACCATGTTTTAGACGTAAGAGTCGATTTAATTTCTTGCACATTTGGTTTGACAATCATTTACATGTTAGACTAGAACTTCGTTTAACGACCATTGACGTATTTTATGTACTCTTATTTTTGAGGGTAGAATAGTCTTTTAACGCGTTCCAAATTTTTAGGGTTTTACATAACATGATCATTGATTAACTCATACATCTGCCATTCATGCCAAGCATAAATGCAACCCAATTGGTTTTCGCTTGGTATCGTGAGTGTAAGCCTTAAAACATGATGAATGTTAAAATTACTTATAAATTTAAAACCAAATAAGATCAAACACGACAATATATAATAGTCAAATTTTATAAAAGGAGCATAAGAATGAAACAATCATGTCCATTACGTTAGGTGAAGAAAACCAACAACGTAAATGGCTTGATATTTTGTCACTAAGTTTCAAAGATTTATGTAGGAAGTCTAGTTGTATTCAAGAATAATAAATCGTTGAAAACGACCCTATTGACCATTAAATATTCGAAGTAAATTAAAGAGACAAAAAACTAAATTTAATATAAGAAACTAAAATCAGGAGAGACTATATAAAATAGGCGGCCAAACTTGACCCGTTTTCAAGTTAACATGTTCTCAAATTAACGAAAATATCTCCGGTTGTTATATGTTATGCCATTAGCACAAAATAATACTAACCTCATGACTACAAGTGACCAATGTTAAACAACAAAATGTTAGCGACATCACTTGCACGTGGGTTCGTCAAGACATATCCCATATAAGCAAATCAAGCTAATGATTGCATCACTATTCACGAGATATGTAAACTGACACATACACCCATGATTCTACATTTATTTTCATCTAGCGGCATAAAAATTAACTTAAATCAATTAGGTACAGTCTAAAAATACTTACCATCAAAATTGTATAAAATCGTCGTCTATATGATCATTATTGGCAACCATGTCATCAAACAACAAATTATGTGCTTTCACTTGAGTGAATCTCTTTTTAACATCACTTGTAATAACGACACCACTTATACAACTGTAAGTTAAATTTTAGGAAGTGGTAGGCAGGTTATAATAGCATGGCTACGACATATTGACTTTGACTAATATGAGAATCTCAATTAAGAATACAACTAACATGAAGTTTGTTGAAGTGAATTAAAAGTATTTTGAGCACATTGATAAAGCAGTTATTAAGAGATATAAGTTAACATGGCTGAAGTTCAATCTAGTTAAAAGTTTTCTCCATTATCACTATTCATAAAAGATATAGAAAAGCATGAAGCAAGTTCCATTCATGTATATCAGTTTTCTATTAATCATTTAAATGGTACTCATGTGGAGAAACATAACCATTAATATAGTTGAATGTTCATACCTTTAGAGAAACATTTCTAACCTTGTTGATTTTGAAAAACTAAGCCAATAGGAACAAAATAAAATCCATTAGAAATGTCAGATTTATTAAGAGCACTGGGTGTAGTGGCTCAATCCGTTCTCGTCCTATAAGCCACCTCATCATTATGGCGCCAATGTATCCCTTGCTCTAATTACGATCCATGTAACTATGAAATGTGTAAAATGCTTGTTTAAGTGAGATATAAATTAGGCAAATATATACAGAAAAGATTGAGACAAAGGTTCTTATATACATGTGAGTAAATATAAGGAATTTGACAAATACACATGTAAGTGAATTAACAGCTAGGAAACAAAAGCAAAACGCAAAACGTTCTACCGGATGATTGAATAACATCTAGACACGAAAATAATTGAGTCCATAACAATTTTGAGCTGTTTAAATGAATACAGGAAAAAGAACACATATCATGTGTTTGAACTGTAAATGATGTTAATGTGGAAATCTTAATTTCTAAAAACCTTTTTGAAAAAATGTCAACATAAAAGAAGCAACACCATTGCATACTGATGATCATGAACATACAATAATTAAATAGAAATAAGCAAAGATAAATTAGTTTAATGTAAGCAATATTGAATCATGTATTGAAATCAGTTTTGAGCATTCTTATCAACACCCAAACACAATAAAGCAATTAAATTGTTTAAATGCGCAAACACAAACAACCAAAGACCCCTTTAGAGTCAAAAGATGTCTTAAAGCTCACCATGAATCTTGAAAACAACTTTTTAATTTTACTTATTCTTTTTATTAAACGACAACATATATTAAATTAACCAAAATAAAAGGCACGAGTAAGTGAAAATTACAAAGAAATACAATCAACACTTGAAACCAACATGATCACTCAGATCAACCTTGATTCTCATTTCCAGATGTGACAAAATCAAAGGCAAACCACATAGAGTCATAAAGATAAACAAAAATTGCCAAGTAGACATGACTATTAGAACCCTAAACATATGAATTACAACCGACAAACCGACAAACACAAACTTAAAAATAAAAAATGTCAAGTAACATACCTTATACGAATTGAGATGACGGAAGCTTTGTATATGATAGTATAGGATCTGTAATTTGAACAGAATACTAACCAGATCCCTAAATTTAAATTGACAATCAGTATACCTAATTTAAATTGAAACGATTGTGAATTATGAAAATTGAAGAGATGGTCTGTATTACCCAAAAAAACCCAAACCATCAAATTGACATCAACCAACTTACAAAGTAAACAAAACCTGTACAAATTTAAGATTAGGAAACCTTGAAATTTAAGAAGAAAGAAAGAAATTAACGATTTAATGTTGATTGAATTCATGATCGCAACCTTGATTAATTGTCGGTTCATATTGATTGAGGGTCAAAAGTCATACAATCTCGACTAAATGGCCGGGAGAAATCAAGTAGTATATGACGTGGAATAGTTGATGTGGCATTAGTGACGTGGAAAGAGTGCCAACATGGCTTAAATGACATGACAAAAATTCAAAAAAACCTTTATCTATACTATCTAAAATGGAAAAATGGTCAAAGAGGAAAAATGAAAAGTTGAAAATTGAATATTGAAAGTCAAGCTTTTTTAAACCTTTTCAAATGTCAAAATAAAAATTACTCAAATTTAAAACGTCAAAACTAAAATAAAAAAAAACACACGCAGGAAATAGTCAAAATTTTCTCAATCAATATTAAATGTATCTTGCATGGAAAATATTCTTGCTGTCATGTGTGCATGGAAAGCAGTTAAAAGAATTATATCAATTGTCTGTAAACAAACCTCAAGCGTGGAAACCTCTCTTGCATGGAAAGTATCTCTTATTAAAACAATGATACTACACGTCTTTAAACAAACCCCAAGCGAGAAATTTCAAAATGAAAATAAGCTTTGCCTATATAAACAACCCTCAAGAGAGGTTTGTATCTCATTACAGAAAAAAGAAAAAAATAGAGATGCAAAATCAAAGAAATGTTGATGATGATCTTGAGGTTAGCAATCGATTTTCTTTGATGATCTTACGCACTTGATACTCTTTGTAATGTGCATTGACATATCGTTAATTGAAGGAACGATTTGGTGAAAACTATTTAAGGAAAGTATTGCTGAGACCTTGAAAGTGAAGGAAACTATTGCTGGAATTATTCAAGTGCAAGGAAAGTCAACGAGATAAGAAGTAAATTTGCCTACATTTTTAAACAAACTTCCAAAAGAATTTGAAAAATCATCTTATAGCACAAGCTTCGCCAATTAACTCATTAAACTCTTTTCAATTCAATATTTAATTTAATGGTACTACCCATTATCTCCACAGTCCGTCCTCCATTTTGAATTTCACTTATTGGTATGTAGTTCTTACTTATTAATCAATCTCAATCTTTTTATTTGAATATGAAATACACTAGATACTTTGTGTTTGTTGTTGTTGTTTAAGCATAGGCATACAGAGTTTCAAGTTCAAGGTTTGTATTTCTTAATCCTCAAAAAACTGCTTTTATGATCAACTCTCAACAATCCATGTTAATTATTGTCTATATAGTGGTGGACGCCAATAAACTTTAGACCTTTGGTGCATGGTAATTTGGGGTGAATTGAGAAAACAGAGTTTAAGAAAGCATGTACAGTTGATGAGACAGAGGTAGGAATGATCATGGGTTGGTTCGGTTTGGTTTTTTGTCGAAACCAAACCGTAATCGAATATTCAATTTTTACAAAAAGAGAAACTTAAACCGTTCGGTTTAAAAATATTCAATAATTTTTGTTTCTATTTTGTATAGACGGAGCTTCACGAATGGATTGATATGATATCGTGAAGCCTGCCACTTTTAAGGAACTTGTTCCTTATGATGCTCAGGGGCGAGTTTTTTGTGTTTCCCACCGAAATTGTATTCGTTGTGTTTTTGTAAATATATCAACGCTGAAACAACTATTAGAATCAAAAAGTGAAACTTTAGTTTTAATTTTGTTTTACATCACCAATTGCAAGTATTTTAGATTTTCAGATTGCTTGACCCGACGACACTAATGATGTACTAAATCTTAAGATAAAGTTGTGGCAAAATTCCACGGATGTTGTTGTTGTTTAGATGGCATTGTACCAGGTTAGTAGTTAGTTTTAGGAATAAGGCGTGTTTGGGACTACTTATCAAACTGTTTATCATGTTTTGATTAGTTCATGTGCATTCAAAAAATCATTATAGTTTGTTTATGGAGGTAGGTTTTTGTAGTGAAGTGTTCTCCTAATCTCATTGAGAGTGACCCGTTAACACTAAAGCTCTAAATAAACATTTTTGGCAAAATTCCAGGCGTAATGCTGCTTAGAATGGCATTGTGCCAGGTTTTATATCATTTACAAGAGGAAAACAACAATTACTTTTATCCATAACGTGTGTTTGGGATTTGCGGGTTAAAACTGCATATTACGTTCGAGATGAAGTATTCCCGGAATCGACCCATTTATTACTCCACGGGTCAAAAATGGCACCTCTATATGTAAAGTTAGGATTAGAATAAAAATAGTATATACCTTTTTAGAAATAAACTGAATTCGAAGTTTAAGTTATGAAAATAGTAGATACCTTTTGACCAATTTTCGTTTCAATCGTTTTTAACCGTTTGACGTGCTAAAGATTGAAGACACGCAAAACCGTCGTTTTCCTAATTAAATGGACCAAAATTTCTATCGGTAAATGAATATGTATAAATTTTAATTAGTCTTAAGTGACTAAGGCTAGATTAAAAGAGGCTCATCATATCTTTATCTTTATCTTTATCTTTACTACTAGAAAAATGGTCAACATTGAAATGTGGAAAAGTCAATATGTGAAAAAGTGGAAAAGTGGAAAACTTATCTTTGGTAACTTAGAAATTTTTACTACATACGTTTGGTAACTAATAAAGGAGAATGTTCAAAATATATGGTAATCATGTTTTCACCTTCTTGGCTATATAAAGAACCCATTGTATAAGCAAACCCTGTGTATTAAAGTTGTGAAGAAAAATGGAAATGACAGATCAAAGGAATGTTGATGATTTTGAGGTTGGGTTTTTTATATACGTACCGATTGAATTATCTCAATAAGTATGTGTTCGATTTTGAATTATCTCAATACGTACCGATTGTTAGAGTTGAATTATCACATGTTACAACCGTTTGCAATTACATTTTGATCTTTTTACGTTTTATTTTGAATGTTAAACGAAACACTTGCCACAATATCTCATATCGTTAATTGTCAGCCGCTAGGAACCGTTGCCGCCAGACGCAGGTACTCGCCTAGTTTATTATATATATAGATAGATTAGTCAATAATAGCATGTCAAATTCTTACAAAAAGCTCCATTTCTTGCATGAGCCAAGTCAGTTTATAAATTCATTAAGTTAAAAAAATATAGTCAAAATTGTTTACAAAAATTTGAACTATCAAAAAACGAAGAGAAAACTAAGACGGAAATATATATGGAATATGATTAACCTTTTATTCATCATTTTCTTCATTCGCCATTGTTTATACATCATGAGACTTTAAAACAATGATGGGATGTTTAAATATGATTGACATCCCAAAATCAATTCCTGGTGAAGGTTTTATGATTCTTAACTCAACTAATGCAAACCAACTGAAAATAGTAAAAAAAGATAAATGTTAAAACTTAAAACTACTGCTTAAATGGTATTTAAAGATATTTTGATATGCCAAAAGTGAATAATATGATACACATTTCGTAACATATATTTGAATAATAACCATAAATTATAAATAACTAAAAAATCAACGTTATGGAGATAAATTAGATAGAAGATCCATGAGTGATGGTTGAATGAAGTGGGTGATGGTTGTTTCGATTCGGTGATATATCATAATCACATGTTGTGTTCTGAATCCCATGAATGATGTTTCTTTGACCGGCGATTGATTAAATTAACATCGGATGATAATGTAGGGATAATGATTTGGGTTTTTTTATGAGATGATTGATTTGGGGGTTTATTTGTGTTGCGTTTTATTTTTTTAAAGCAAGTGAATATGGGCCATTGGATAAGGTAAATGTTTTTTTCTTATTTTGGGGGAGAGTTTTCTAAACCCAGCCTAGCTTTATATAGTGTGGGATAAGTATAGATAAGGTATCCAAATGAAAAGCCCAAGAAGAGCTGAAAATGCAAAAATAATGTTTAATGCTCTCGTTGAGAGTCGAACTCAAGACCTCCCGCTTACTAAACGGGTGCTCTAACCAACTGAGCTACGAGAGCTATTTGCTAGAGATTTATTCTGATTTATCTTTAACAATAAATTACAAAAGTCATCACCTCATCAAGAAATGAGCACCTTGTGTTTCTTATCTGGTAAGTTACATTCTCTACCCCCACCAACAGCCAGCTATGATACACCTTATCAAGACTTTGGAAGCACTAAATTAATCATAAATGTAGTTGTCTACACAATGCATATATGTAATGCAGTGTCTTGTATTGATGTGTAATAAGTACAATTCTATAATGTGTGTCAATTTTATGTCTATATTTTGAGATGGAGTATTATCATAAACAGATATTAAACTTAAGTTTGCGAGTCTTCAAGCAGATCAAATTTTAGAGCACTTAAGCCTAGAAATGCCTATAGAAATTATTACCTATCCATCATGCTTTACAAAGATCTATTACTCATGTTCACCATTCACCCAGTGGTAGTCACGTGCATTGAAGCTTATGGTCATTCTTATAGTATTGGTACCTGAAGAGAATTGTGTTGGATAATATGAAGGTCTAAGATATATATCAATGGGTCAACAATTAATCAGGTTGATTCTTGAGAATCATTGTCATAAACCAAATACAGAAGCAAGTCAAACTTTTAAGTGAATATATATTCTATCTACTATTTTGGAAACACAGTTCTTATTAACAAGAGAAAGGAATGCCAGAAAAGACACTGTATGGAGAGCTGAAGGGGTGACTGAAGATAACCGACCCCGTTCAGAAAGAGGGACAGTGATGCGTTTTGATGGTCGAGGCCAAAAAGGGGAGACCGAAAGGTAGTGGAGGGAGGGAGAGAGTAGCCATAAAGAGTCCCATTTGATCCCCTCCCAAGCTATGGAATCTATGTAACGGGTCATTTCATTATACCTGAATCATGCTTGTTCGTTTACATCTAATACTACCAACCATCTTTACCCTTAATATATGTAATATGATAGATAAAAAGAGGGTGTAACTTAACAGTAAGAATCAAATCGACTTCTTTCACATCGAATACCTTAAAATATAGCTTTGAACGCATGGAAACCTGGCAACACCGGTGAAAGTTTTGTGGTGGTTTCCATAGGACACAAATGTCATCTGGCCTGAATCACCAAACAAGATTATCTTGTCTGACTGCTGCCGGCGATGGTCATCCAAAGTTAGAAGGTTCACGCTGGAGCCATTTTGTAATCTTGGGGTCCAGAAAAATGTAATGAGCAAAAAAGAAATGCTCTCGTTGAGAGTCGAACTCAAGACCTCCCGCTTACTAAACGGGTGCTCTAACCAACTGAGCTACGAGAGCAACTTGTTATATCCTATTTCTAACATTATTTTATATTTATCACATTGGCATTCAGTGGAGTACAAGGGCCTTGTATTTTCTGTCTGCATCACCAGTTGTTTTCTGGTAGTTTCCATGGAACAAAAAGGTCATCTGACTTGAATTACAAAACAAGACTAGCTTGTCTGACTGCTGCCAGTGACTGTCTGTCACAAGTAAGAAAGTTCTTAGAGGAGCCATTCTGCAATTTTCGGGTCCCTAATAATGCAATGAGCAAAAAAAATATGCTCTCGTTGAGAGTCGAACTCAAGACCTCCCGCTTACTAAACGGGTGCTCTAACCAACTGAGCTACGAGAGCTATGTGTTATATCCTATTTCTAACATTATTTTATATTATCACATTGACATTCATTGAAATACGAGAGCCTTATATTATCTACCTGCATCACCTATTCACCTTTTAAAGTTGGTGGTTTCCATAGGACAAAAAGGTCATCTGACTTGAATTACCAAATAAGATTATCTTGTTAGACTGCTGCCAGTGATCTTCGTCCCAACTAAGAAGGTTTCCGGATATCCATTTTTTATTATAGGTTCCCAAAAGAAAAGTGATGAGCAAAAAAGAAATGCTCTCGTTGAGAGTCGAACTCAAGACCTCCCGCTTACTAAACGGGTGCTCTAACCAACTGAGCTACGAGAGCTACTTGTTGTATCCTATTTCTAACATTATTCTATATTATTACATTCAGTGGAATATGAGGGCCTTATATTTCAGATAAGATAACAAAAACCCTTATCCTACAGGGGAAATAGCCAGCTATCACAAATTGAGATGCGAGTAAAACAAGAGTTTCATGTGCCTTGCTAAGCAGCGACTGTGTCCTGCTTTTGTTTTTAAAAACTCTTGGGCAATTTGTGTTCGTATAGTTCTAGTACAGTAGGAAAACAAAACACGCGGTAATGTATTCGGTATTGGAGTATTGTCTTTAAGTTTCGTATCAAAAGCAGTATCACAGTGTATAAACACTAATTATGAACTAAACCCACCCCGTACAAACTAACAAAACTATCTGCAAGGTGCAGATAAGCAACTGCAGGGAGGGGCCAAACTAAGAAGAAATCAGACATCCCAAAAGCACCAGACCCGATTACATCTGTTGGAAATCAACCCAGCACAGATACTTGCATTTCGCAGAAAACGTTAGGGGTTTTTACTAGACTCGGCATTACAGACCACCCTGCTCTGGATTTTCAAATAAAGTAAACACAATTCACATAAAACAGCTTGCCATATTTAGTTATGTTAACGTCGTGCAATAGATTAAGTATTACTACATTTATTCATTCTCGCCTACATAAAAGACAACTTTAAGAAATTAACTTTTTGGAACGTTTGATGAGAATATAAATTAGATTGCAGTTTCAAAGGACTTTATGTAGTATCGACAATGACGAAAGATATCTACTCCAATGTACATTCTTTTTTAAAGGTAGACTAAATTATACATGAATAAGTAAGGTTCCCTTACATGTTTCTTTCCACAGTTTTAGTATATAACGAGTGTGGAAACCCGCGCGATGCAGCGGGATTGCTTTTGTAGACGTGAATTTGGATAGGGACTATTTTTGCCAAATTGCTATAGATACCAATTAATTTTACAGGACTTACTTCGCAGCAACACTTAAACCTTAGGGACTATTTGTGCCAAATTGCTATAGATAGCAATTAATGCTAAAGGACTTGCTTTGCAACGACACATAAACCTCAGGGGCTATTTTTGCCAACTTGCGAAAGTTAGCATTTAATGTGCAACAGTGTTTGGGAGTTACTGTGCCCCGCCTATTAGTTAATATATATAATTCAACATTAAATACATAATTACATATTATTATGTTTTGTACTCAAGTACTTGCATATTATTATAGTATACAAATATTATGAACCCATCACATTTACCTAGAGGTGGTCCAATGTATCGAACTTCATAGCGAATGGCAAGTAGTATTTCTACAGAAACAGAATTTTGTAAGAGAATTTAAGGTCTATGGAATGTTGTAATGGGATATAATTATCATTGATCATACTCGGTTGATTATTTAAATAATTGTCACAAGTGATACATGTAGTCGCCTACATGAGCACCCTAGAAAAGGAAGAGAAACCAGAGCTTTACTTACAATGCCCAACACGAGCAAGTAATTACGATCTGATGGTGAGGCTTTGCAAAAATATTTTTTTAAAATCTGATGGTGAGGAGGAATCAGGAATGCAGTGAAAGAGGGACTTTATTGTAGTTGGACCTTTCTGCTATATTGTCTGTGGGACTAGTGAAGTGGTTGAAAGTGGTATTTTATGAGTATCTATATGTCATGAATTTGAATTCTAAATCATGTCTACCAAAGATGCATCAACATGACAAATGACTTATTTCCCAAAGTAGTAAGTACGGTGTCAGGAAAGAGCAATGAGAATATGAGATGCCTGAATGGGCCTTGCGTACCTGACATTAGTTATTACTGAAGGATCTCATAAATTGAGCCAGCCTACAGCAATACCTGGATTGGACCACTCGACTGTCGTATTGGCCCAACATCATTTAAACTCATTCATTAAGGACCTAATGCATACATCTGAAACATGAATCAATGATCTTTATCCCTAACAGTGCAAGCATCCGTCGATAATACCTAAGTCATACATCATAACGTGAATCAATGAACTTTATTCCTAATAATAGTTCAATACAGATACCTGAGGCTTACATCGGAAACATGAATCAGTGATCTTTATACCTTATGCATGAATCTGAAACATGAATTATTGATCTTTATTACTTACAAAAAATGTGAGTTTCCATTAGTTATAATTTGGACCTTTAGTTTAAGATTTCTGGTGAATAGTTGTTATACCTGTAGAGAGTGAACAAAGGGCTTCAGGTTGCCTTTTAAGTAACCAACCACTACAATGAAAATTCAGTTGCTACAAATCAAGTCAACTAACGTTTCTAACATGTTTTGAATTGTCCAATGAGAAGAAATATGGTCCTAACTGTGGGTGGTAAGTATATGGGGACAATACCAACAAAATAGAGAGGTGACAATAAAGGTACACCAATGACTTCTAAAGAATGTTATATTTCCATCATTATATGCTAAACTATAAGTATGTTTAAACAATAGAATTACCAAGAAAAATTGAGAACGGAACTTACCGGTAAATTGCTCAAAGCCATTACTTGATCCAAATCCAAGATCAAAATGTTGGAACTAGAAAACTACTCAACATGCCTCATGTCTTTGATCCTAAAATGTATGATGAAGTTATCATATATCGAATCTACCAATATATTACTAAAAGATGAACCACGTATGTATAATCATGAATACTAACTAGTGTGTTGGTTCATTGTAATACAATATAACAGTAACCGGATTTCACTAGCAGTCATCACACCAAGTATGCTTTCTCTGGAAAAGGCTTAACTTTAGTCAACAGGATGGGTAGTGTCATGGCTGAGATCAGTCGGATACGCCTTCTGTTTTTCCATTGCCTTTTTCTTAGACATCCTTCTATGTTTTACTTTGATGCAGGAAGGTGTTTCTCCTCCTAAATTAACCAAAAACAGACTGTCAGTTTCATAAATACCTTACAACTAGAATGGTAAAGTACTAAAGTTACACAAGCTTATAAGAAATGTGATTCTAAAAAAAAGGTTATTAAGCCACAAGTACAAAATCAAAATGATATACGTGATTGAACCTATAAATGTGTTGACGGGCAAGACGGGTTAATTTCATGTTCACGAGATTGTTTCAATATGTACCACCGAAGCTCTAGCAATAAGCATCTTATAACTAGAAACTCAATCTAGCAACAACTGGAACAAGCTTACGTAAAAGAGCTAACGGCCCTAAACAACTACAAACACTTAGTACTCTAAAATTCTTCTTAGGGAATACACTATAGTAGTTCCAAAAAAAGGTCTAAAAACAATTAAGAAATTTATCTTTTGGTCATCCATAGCAACTTCCTATTTCACGTCTATCCGTAATAAGTCCAATGTGTGGAACCATTACAATATCTGGAGAATTCGATGCACATGAGTTACGTGGGACGTTTTATAAAGGTTTGTCGTTATTAGTGTGGCATTTTACAAAGTACGACCGTCTATTTTTAAGTACTATAGTTATAGAAGAACACATAAAGTCATATTCACAAAGACGGAAGACGTCTTACTATGATCATGCTCATTTCCGCTTTCCACTCTCTCTGCGGCATTTCGTCGAACACCTTCAGACTGTTGATCATCGTCACCTTTACCAGGAGGCAACTCCGGGCCAATAATCTCTCTACGATTACAAGCAGCTTCTTTAAGCTTCTTTTTTCGCAATCTCTTCCGTTGAGCTCTCGTAAGCTTCTCAAACCCTAATTCACTATCATCATCGTCATCAGCATCGTCCTCTTCTTTCTTTAACTCATCAATATCTGTATAATTTCCCCAAATTCATAGATTCAGAATATATAAAGTAAATTCAATTAATTATTGTTATTAATCGTGTAAACGAAGATAAAAAGGATTAAAGGAACACGTACTGATGGGATGATGATTTGAATTGACGATTTCCCGCGCTAAATTTAGGGTTTGGTCATTAAATTGGTTGTGATCAGGTGGTGATGAAGGTGAAGGTGGAGCATAGAGCAAATTAATAAGTGAATTATGAAACTTTTCTTGTTTCTCTTTTCTCTTCATGGTCTGATTGTTGATATATGAAATTGAAGAATTTGTAACAGTTTTTAGGGAAATCGGTGATCAGTGTCCTTTTTTTTTTTTAATCTAATTTTCACTGTTTATTTTGATTTTCTTACGTGTTGCTTTTTATTTTGTGCGTAGTTGCTTGCTTCAGAGTTTGGCGTGACACGCGATCAACGATGCAGCGGCGCCGTGCTCAATTTGGTTAGTGTAGTACTGTTTGCGCGACCATACGTGAGAATCATTTTGATCACTCAAAAAATTGAATTTATGTGAAACAAACTTATCTATGAACTAATCTTAATACGCGTCATTCGACACCAAAAACGCGTAGAACTTAAAATGGACACCCCACAGCACACGTTGGTTGTTAATACAAATCCGGGCACTTCCCTCGCAAAGGCTAGTTTAAGCTATCTTTTACGCTCTGTTCTCAAGTCTAAAATTTAAAGAATGGAAGGGGATAGGATGGGAAGGGCAAATGAGGGGATGACATAGTGAAGAAAGTGGTTATTTATTTTGTGTTCTTGAGTTTTTTTTAAAGTATGAAGGAAAGAAAAGGAAGCTACACAAATTACCAATATATCCACGTATTATTGTGGCAATTTCGACCCATTTACATATTAATGAGTCAAACGCGTTGAACGGGTTAAAAGTCTATCAAAATATATTTAGTTCCTACAAAATTTGAAATTGTTATGCTTAAACTTTTAATATTAATTTTGTAAGCACATCATTCATAAAAAAAAAGTATAACTTTCATAAACAAATATGTTCCGTGCTAAAAAGTGACCTACTGCGACCCAACACTTTTGACACATTATCAAACAAACTCTGATAATCTTAATTACCTGGACTCGTGTATACATGTATATACTTATGCATATTTTGGCCTACCTTGTTGAATCAATTCCTTTAAAGAGAAGGCAAGAATATATCAAGTATTAAATCTGGACTCTATCCCAGCAGCTTATGTTATCTATTATATGAAAAAAGCCGGAAAACACATACATGAGATACCTCCATTTGCAGAACAGCTATATATGAAATCACATCTATATGTATCTACCTCAGAAATAATCAGCAGGAAGCAACGTCCATTTAGACAGTAGTATTGTAATTTAACTAAGCCTCTAATGTTAAAAACCTGTTTCCCTTCCCAATCCGCCCAAATTTGGACGGAACAAAATATCACTCAAAAGCCTATCACTTCCCTTCCTCTCACCTTCCCGTCCCCTACCTTTCCATCTTAAAAAAACTCAAGAACGCCCCTTTTTTTTATTTCCCTTCCCCTTCCCCTCCATTACTTAAAAAAAAAAAAAAAACTCGAGAACAGAGAGTTAAGGGAATGGATCTTGAATTAAGTGAGAGTCTTGGCTTGTAGATGCTAAGAAAGTAAAACACCGTTAGCCTCACCGCGGAAAGGACTTCCGCGGTCAACCTCCGGTGTAAGAGTAAGTATTTATTTAGAGATATAAAGTGTTCAAGAGAGAGAGTGTGTGTTAGTTACAGTTTGAATGTCGGCGAGGGTCCATATTTATATGTTGGACCCTCTTGTCGTGTTCTCATGGTCACGGGTCATGAGAGCGACAGCTTGTGAGTGGGGAATGACGTAAGTCAACCCAAGGGTTGTCTTATTGTTGTGACAGCGATAGTTTTGTGCGGGAATCAATCGCGCTCTCCCTTTTTAGGTATTGTGGGTGACACTACTTCGTTCCCATGTAAGATTCCTTACTTTTTAGTTGGGTCACGGTTGGGATCTCCTCCGGATGCACCGTTCATCCGAGGTTTGACATCCCCGTCTGGGTGATGTGCTGATGGACAGCGTCTGGATAAGTCTAGACCAGTGGGTCATGTTCCGGGGTTGGGTCCACTTCTTCTGTATGTCTGGGGGGTACCATACACGATCAAGTCCCCCCAGTCTAGTATGCTTGTTGGCTATGAACAAGCGTTCTAGACTAGGTCATGCTTACCTTCCGCGGTTGCGTATGTCGCGGGTCATCCTCGCTGGTGCTGACTGTGTATTCCACTACCTAGTGGATAGGCGTTACAGTTGTTCCCTTGGAACTCGTGAGTCGTTTTTTGACCGCGCTTTTTCTGACTGAGGTGACGTTTTGGCTGCTCTCATCTCACCCTTTGATCCATATGATTCTGGGCCGTTGGATACAGATCGGGGACGTGGCTTCCTCTCGTTTGTCCGATGGGCGGTTATCTTTCTTTTGGAAGAGTATAAATACCCTCACTTTTTACCTCTTTGACTATTGTTGCTTCTTCATCCTCGAGAGTAAAAAAGATAATATCGCCTTCTTTCCTTCAGGTTAGGTTTTCCTCGCCCTCTTTTCTGAGATGGCTAAGAAATTCCTTAGTGATTTCACATGCGAGTTAGACCAACAAGATTTAGATGCCTTTTGCTCAAAATATAATGTCCTTGATAGAGGGCACCCTCTTCTTCTTGGTCCTAATGACATCATTAGGGATGCTCCCCAGGGTAAAATATGTGTATATACCAGATTTTTTAAGTTCTGCAACTTTAGGATTCCTCTTTCGAAATTCCTCTACTCCGTCCTAGAATATTTCCAGATTCATTTGTCACAGTTGTCCATTTTAGTCGTGGCCAGAATCAGTCACTTCGAGGTTCTGTGCCGCATCCATGGTGGCGTACCGACCGTAGCATTGTTTATGAAATTTTATTATTCTGGAATGAATAACGGATGGTTGACCTTAGAGAAAAGGAAGGGTCCTAAGTCCTTAGTTGTCCCAGTGTGTTACATCGCTCCCCTTGATTCCGTTAAGAACTGGAAGGAGTATTTCTTCTGGGTTGATTCGACCGTTTTTCCATTGTCTATCCCTTGGAATGACAACGTCTCCGTCGACCGTGATCTACCTCCGTCAGATGACGATGTGGATCTTGACTTATTGTCCGCTCTTGATACAAAGCGTGCTCCATTCAAAAAATATCCGAAGCCGTTCTTGTGTTTAGTAGGCCTAAGCCGAGCCTGGGATGATGTGACGGCGCGTCCTACCTTTATGGTTTCGGACAACGAGGGTGGGTTTTCTTTCTAGGGTTTATTGTGTCTGTCTTTAGATTTTATGTATCCATTATTGTATTTGACCGGTTGTCCTGTCCATTTGCATAGATGGATTTGTTTGCTTTCATAAATCAACCGGACCCATTTGATGTGGAGTCCGGGGAGAGGATCTTGCGACCGGGTGAGAAGACCTTGCAAGAGGAGATGGTTGAGCGCGGTATAGAGCCCTCGGAGAACCTTATCACCTTGGTCCAGGAGACCATCGTTGACTCTGTTGAGGCTGCCAAGGCTATCAAGGCTGCTGGGAAGAAAAGGGTTAGGATTCACGTACCTACCAAGCAGCCGGAGAAAAAGAGGGTTGCTCCTGTGCCGGAGCAGGACTCAGGAGCTTCCATTGGTAAACTGCGTCCTATTGTGATTGTATTCCTATGTTTCTTATTCTTTTTTTTATTAACATAAATGTCTTGATTATGCAGGGAGTACGGCCTCAGGGGCCATCCCGGTCGTGGAGCTTCACGACGAGTCCGATTATGGCCCTAAGCATCTGGAGTTCGTGAATGCTTCTTCTGAAGCTTCTCCCCTTCATCAGCCGGATCTAGATACTGGCTCCAAGACTTCCATTAGTGTTCCTCAGGAGAATTTGGATGTTGATATGTCCGGACCATCTCAGCCACCACCAGTGCATCAAGAGAGTGGTTTCGAGGCGGAGTCGCCTCCACCGGAGTTTTTTGCTCATCGCCCCGCGGCATCTGACGAGGACTTCTATCAGTCAATATCTGTGGATACCGCGGATGACCCTTGGATTTGTCGGAGTTTGATGGACAATCTTTCTACTCCCGGTTATCTATATGTGCTGCGGAATATGCCTCATACGGAGTTGTTGGATCAGTTACTGTGCAGCAAGCTTGTATGTCCACGGAGGTGCACTTGAGGCTGGAGTTTGAGTTGAACCAAACTTCGAAGTTGAACAAGAAGTTGGAAAGGAGGGAGAAGCGGGTAGCCAGTTTGAAGGAAAGGGTACAGGAGCTGGAGGTGGAAGTTGCGGAGGCGAAGGGCCTTCGCGAGCGTTTTCGGGTGTTAGAGTTTGAGTCTGCGGAGGTACAGAAGCTCCGCGACTGTGTGGCCCAGCTAGAGGGCATGATTGCTCCCAAGGATCAACAGCTGGCTCCACTGACCGTTGAGAACGCGGAGCTCAAGGGTCAAGTCGCTGGTTTGTCTGTTGTTTGCGATGGGTTGAAGGTGCAGGTTAAGGAGGTGGGGTTGTTTGGTGAGAAATTGAAGGCATGTGAGGAGGCGGTCCGGAGGACATACGACGGGCATTTGAAGAGTTTAGATCAGAGGTTGGCGGATTTGAACAACGATTTTGATGAAGTGTTGTTCCCGAGCACTCTGCTTGCGGTTGAGGGTAAGATGGCATTTAAACAGTCCGAGGAATTCCAGACTCGCTTAGGTGACTGCATCAGTAAGGCTATAGCGAAGGGACTGAGGCAGGGTTTGGAGGTCGGGGTTGTGCATGGGACCGCGGGTACTAAGTTAGAAAATATCAAGTCCTATGATCCCGAGGCTAAGGCACGTTACCGCGAGTCTGTCATGCGGCTGAGCGATGTTCCTTTTCCCTTGCTTAATTCACTGGAAGCTTGCAAGGACACTCCCCTTGAGTAACTGATGGCTAAACTAGTTTTGCAAGAGGAGCGGCCTAGTGGATCAAGGGAGTTTGTGTTCAGGTGCCCTACCGCGGAAGAGGTTATACTTCCCAATTCTTTACTCCAAGCTGTCACAAGGCGACCGCAGGTTATTGCGGCGTACAAGGAGAGGAAAAGTCGCCTCCACGGCAAGGAGTTTGGCTTTGGGAACCCGGACTTGGCGGTTTCTACCGTTGTTCATCAGGTCAACCCGTCCGGGGAGGCTTCCATGGTCATCGTTCCTCCTGGGCCAACTCCGTCTGCTCCTCTCACGGGTCCAACCGGGGAAGAAGAACAAACTCATGATGATATGTTTGACACGGAGATATTGGATCGCACCGGGGATGCTTAGAGTGTCTGTTTTCCACGGGCGGCATTTAGACTATGCCGCCCTTTAAACCTTTGTGAAGCTTGTTACTTACTTGTTCTTTTGGTCGTGCCCTCGTTGCACGTTGTTAGGGGATAATCCGTTGTTAGACTATTCTCTTTTGTAATCCGAGGGTATGCCCCCGCGTATATGTAAAGACTTTTTGACTTCATGATAATATATGTTTTATGCTTGGATCACATACGTATGTTTGGTTGATTGTCGGGGTTGGATAATCCGGGCTTTGTTTTGTACCATTTTGTATCCGTACTTTGTAATCCGGAGGTAATATAAGTTGGTCAATGGGTTTGCAATACCTCTTACATGCCTGAGTCAATTATGAGGTTGCTCATCCTTGTTTTGGGTGTGCGACATATGTGTCGCGGATGCGCAATAATATTATGAAACATAAATAGACTTGTTTTGGAAAATTTGTGAAGTGGGCCAGGCTCCACATTTCATTAATAACTAAAAAATGATACAAGAAAAAGTAAAGACAGAAATTTAAACTACTTTCCCCGTTTTCCGGATCTGGTCCGTGATCAACTACAAAAGGCGGGGATGACAGGTTTGCACTTTACAGCACTTTTTCAAGTTGCGGACATTCCACGTACGCGGAAGCGATTCTCCGTTTGGTCCTTTGAGCCTGTATGCTCTGTTCCCTAGTGCCTCTACTACTTCATACGGTCCTTCCCACTTAGGATCCAGATTTCCTGTGTCTTCCACCCGACTAGCTTCGTTACTGCGGTAGACGAATTCTCCGGGCCTGAACGTCGTGCCTCGGACTTTGGCGTTGTAATATTTTTCCATCCTAGCCTTGATGCGTGCTTCTTCAATTGCCGCTGCTTCCCTCTTTTCTTCTAAGAGGTCAAGGTTCATGTGGAGGTCCTGGTCATTGGAGACTTGGTTCACTGTTGTGCATCAGATGCTTGGCATTATGATTTCTACTGGGATGACCGCTTCTGTGGCGCATGTGAGGGAAAACGGGGTTTCCCCGTTACTAGTCTTGATCATGGTTCTGTGAGCCCATAGCACATGTGGCACCTCTTTTATCCAATCCTTACTGCCTATCTCCAATTTTGCTTTGATGTCATCCCTCAAGCTCTTGTTCGCACTCTCCACCAGTCCATTTGCTTGCGGATGTTTGACATATGCGAAATGTTCTTTGATATTGAGCTTCTCACACCAGTCCTTAAACGGATTGTCACGGAACTATTTTCCGTTGTCTGATACTATTTCCCCCGGCAGACCAAAGCGACACACAATGTTGTCCCAGACGAACTTCTTAACTTGTCTACCTGTGATGGTAGCTAGAGGTTTAGCTTCAATCCACTTCGTGAAATAGTCAATTCCCACGATCATGAACTTGACCTTGCCTGACCCTTTTAGGAAAGGGCCGCAGATGTCCAGACCCCACTTGTAAAAGGGCCAAGGAGATGTGATCGGGGTCAGGTTTTGCTGCGGGTTTTTTGGCACCGGACGATGAACTTGGCAATCTTCACATTTCCGTATAAGTTCCTTGGCGTCTTTGTGCGTTGTTGGCCAATAATACCCGGATCGGATTGCTTTGGCTACGACTGCCCTAGGTCCCGAGTGCATACTGCACGAGCCCTCGTGAATCTCCCGCATCACATAGTTGGCTTGAACGGGGCCCACGCATCGGAGCCATGGTTTTAGGAATGATTTCCGGAACAGAATGCCATCTCTTAGCGCATACTGCCGCGCCTTGATTCTCAATTTCCTAGCTTTCTTGTCGTCCTCCGGCAATGCTTCATCCTTCAAATAGCCGATTAGAGGGGTCATCCATGTGTCTCCTTCCTCTTCGACCACAACTAGGACTTCCCTTTCCTTGATCAATTTTTCCTTCAAGACTTCCACAAGCACCTGTTTTGTTAGGTGGGCAAAACTGGTAGAGGCTATTTTACTTAATGCATCTGCTTGCTTGTTCTTGCTCCGCGGGATCTGCTTGATAGAGAATGTCCGGAAGCCTTCTATTAGAGCCTTGGCTTTGGCTAGGTAACGCGCCATGCTTGCTTCTTTCGCCTCATATGAGCCATTGATTTGGTTTGCCACGAGTTGGGAATCAACGTTTGCTAAAAGGTCTTTTACCTTAATTTGCTCTGCAATCCGCAGACCTGCTATCAACGCCTCGTACTCAGCTTCGTTATTGGACGCTTCAATTCGAAGCGCAAAGCATACCTGAATTCTTTCCCTTATGGACTTGTTAATATTAAGCCAGCTACGGACCCCTCCTGGCATGAAGATCCGTTCGTGAATAAGTTCCACGGTTCTGAGAGTGTGGTCACAGCCTCGGATTTCTCCGGGTAGGCTCTAATGCCTTATTTACTTATGACGTTGCCCAGGAACATCCCCTGCTCCGCTCCAAATGTGCACTTCTTAGGGTTTAGTTTCATGTTAATCCTTCGCAATGTTCCGAAGGTTTCTTCTATGTCCCTAAGTAGTTCTGCTTCTGAGTGGCTCTTGATGACCAAGTCATCAACATAGACCTCCAAGTTTCTTCTGATCTATTTGTCAAAGGCTTTATCCACTAATCTTTGGTACGTGGCTCCAGAATTTTTTAAACCAAAGGGCATCTTTGTATAGCAAAAGATGCCTTGGTTTGTGTGAAATGTCGTCTTCTCCTCATCCCCGGCCGCCATCTGTATTTGGTGATATCCTTTGTAGGCGTCGAGAAAACATTTAAAGGAATAGCCGCAGAGAGATTCGATCTTCCAATCAATCTCCGGCAGGGGATAGCAATCCTTTGGATAGGCTTTGTTCATATCCTTGAAGTCCACACACATTCTCCAGCTCGCATCACTCTTTTTGACTAGGACCGGGTTAGATAACCAATCATGGTAATGAACTTCCTTCATGATTCCTGCTGCCACCAGTTTAGTGACGTCCTCGTTGATTTGCTTGTTCCTCTCCGGGGCTTGCCCTTTCTTCTTTTGCCGCACTGGGTTGTAGCCTTCTTGTTGTTCCCCGTTCACTATCGTTTAAAACAGTTTAGAAATATAAAACAAGTTAATAGTGAACAATGACTGAAATTAACGTAAGTAAAACACACTAGATAATTTTCAACATCATATTCTTATTTGAAATGAATCGTAAAGAATACGTTACCCAAGTACTTGCGGAATAGCACTTGGGATTGAAATGACAAAGGTTGGTGACTCCTCTCTAAGCTCAGGCTAAGTCTGAGCACAACTCTTAGAACCCACTGAGCTATCTCAGGGATAAAGTTGTATTTGGAGGAGTGAAAAGAAGGCTTGCGTGTGTGTGTGTTTTTACAATTCACAAGCTTAATGTTTTCACTCCATCTCTTATGCTATTTATACATGTATGATATTTGACTCTTTTATAAGTGACAAACTGACGTCATACAGAAGACAAAATACTGATGTATTTTGTCTCTGTTTACAAAGACTATTCTAGGTAAGAGACAAGACTACTTTCCTAAGTTCAGTGATGACACTGAGCCTGATATTTTGCTATTCAGGGAAAGTTGACTTTGGTTGATAAGTACTTCGTCTTATCTGATTCAAACTTATCCCGCCATGTCCCGCTCTTTCTTCAGTCTTTACATCCTTCAGTCTTCTACTTCAGTTTGTCTTCAGTGTAAGTAGTTGGAGAGGAGTCTTAGGGATTCAGTGAGTTATTGTCATTACTCACTGAATCCATCATCTTCTTCTTGACTCAGTCTTCACCCTTTAAGTTCCGCCTTACTGAGTAGAGAGACTTCTTCTTCGCCTCATACTGAGTATCCTGAAGATGACTCACTGAGAGACTATGCACTCAGTGACCTGTTAGTGTTTAACGGACTAAACACTTGGGCTATTTTCTATTCAAATCCTAGATTAAGGGGTTTGGGTATTTACTGAACCCAACAGTCTCCCCCTATTTGGATATACAAATAGCCTAAGTGATTGACCAGTGTAAGTGAGCAAATGGCTTCTTCTTACACTGAATGTACTAATGAATACAATAAGGAACACTGAATATTTTAACAAAACATACATCGTTTATTGATCAAATTACAAGGTTCCTATCACTAGTACAAAAGATAAATCAAAATGATGTCAGTCTAGATGGATTCCCAATGCTTCAAGCTTGACTTTCTTGGTGATGAGTGTTTCCCTGTCAGGATGGTCTCTTATCTTGGCATTCAGGTCTTGACAGAACCTGATGTTTGCTGGGGTTTGGATCTGAGAGGCCGCTGGTATGTAGCTCAGCATTGCAGCTACACCAGCCTGATCAATATCACTCCATCTTTGAAATGCTGGGTTTCCATAGACATCAATGTGGAATAGCCCTCTTTCAGGATTTTCAATCACTAAACAGTTCACGAACTTGACACCTTCTGCCAGTTCCCTGTTGGATTCGAATCCAGGCACTTTTATCTCAGGCTGGAACTCAACCCTTTTCCTTTTGCCAGTGGATGATTGTGGTTGAGATCCTTGAGGTGCAGTTAAGGCAGGCTGAATTCCCAGTTGTGCTGGTGCATCCTTCAGTCTTTCATATCTTTTACTAAGCATATTTATTAGCTCCTTAACCACCGCATTTTGCTTCTTTTCAATTATTGGACCGAGTTCATCGAGTTCAGTGATCCCAATGTCAGTAAATTTTAGGGGATCATGAACTTTGAAATGTCTCTTATCAACCCCCCTGTAGACGTTCATTTCCAGTGGTTTGGATCTGGGGATGATTTTGACATCTGTGATCTTTTCAGGCAGCCTTTGGCTTGTCATCGTCCAGTTGTAGTGCTCAATTCTTCTTAGCCTGAGGGCCTCAGCTTTCTTCTTCTTTTCTTCCAACTGTTTTTTCATTTCAACCATTTTTGCTGCCTGAGCATCCTTGAACCTTTGTCCTGCCTGACCCTTTTCGAGCTTCTTTGGATCAATTCCCACATTCTCAGCTTCTTCGGCAATCACTTTAACCAGTGCTTCCTTACTCTTCTTATCATCCTCAGCTTGTTTCAATCTCCTTTCTTCTTTAGCAAGATATTTGGTTAGCTGTTGAGGTGTGAGAAGGTATTCAGTGTCACCGATTTTGTAGGGAATCTTCTCAGGCTCAGTAATTGTGATTTTGCCTTTTCCTTTGTCATGGCCTGAGGAAGATGATGCAACTAAGGGTGGTGTTGTTGTCATGATAGGTGTTGTGACTGTCAGTGTTGTTGTTGTTGTTGTTGTTGATGTTTGTGGTGGAAGTGATGAAATGGGTATTGCTGAGACTGGTGGTGTTGGCTCCCCCTCAGTGTGAAGAGGAGTTTCTTCAGCAATACTCTCCCCCTCAACTGTTTCCGAAGCGTCAGTGAGGGCAAGAATTGGTGTTGGTGCTGAGGGGGACTGAGTAGCTTGACCCTTGAAGGCCTAATAAATTTCAGTGAGCATGACCTTGATATCTGAAGTATTTATTTGAATGCCAGTGACCTTAGCTTCCAAATTAGCCTAAGACACTTCCAAAGCAGTCATGCGGGGCCCAAGATTCCAGGCCAAGGAAGTAGATGCCTGAGCCAACATAGCCATTTGAGTGTTCACAGAGCTCAATGTAGTTTGAAGGGACTGGACTGAAGAATGAAGACCCTGAACATTTTCTGATTTGAGCGTTTCGATCAGTTCAGCGAGGCTGGAGGATTGTTTCAAGTATGCCTCTGTAGCCTCTGTAGCCTCCAACACTTTGGAGCTGAGTGCTGAGTCGTCTTTGACATATTCCCGGATTTCATCTACCTTTGTGCCTACACCCTGAAGATGTCTGAGGAATTTAGCCACATTTTCATCCAGTCTGTGAATGTTGTCATACATCAAATCCCTGTGCTCATGAACGTTTTCATCAAAGGCTTGGACCTCAGCCTTCAGATCAGCATAACTTGCACCAGCTTCAGTATGTTGTTCCCACAATGTTTCAGTGACCCCAGAGTATAATTTCCTTGAAGCTTTGGTGATCCACTGAACGAGTTGCCTTTCAGTAAGTGGGAAAACATTATCAAATCTTGCAAATTCATCAGTGGAGGAAGAGGAGTCATCATTTTCAGGCTGGAATGGTGATTTAGTTTGCTCTTTTGGATCAGGCTGAGGCTCTTGTTCAGATTGAACCTCAGCGTCCACTTCTTCCCCAGCTGATAGAATTTTATCATCAGTATCAGCAAGCTTATCTTCAGAGAAGAGTATTCCAGTAACATCAGCAATGGTTAACAGGGGGTTGGTGATGGGTTCCATATCAGCGGGTGGTATTAATCCCTCTGAGTCTTTGTCCTCCTTTGACCCCTCAGACACTGGTGGGAGTTTCCCAGTGCCTTCTCAGGAGTCAGGATTGGTTTTGGGTTCCATATCGGCGGGTTGTTTCTTTCCATCCGAGTCTTTGTCCCCCTTAGACCCCTGAGACACTGATGGGTACTTTCCAGTGCCTTTAACAGAGTTAGTGACAGTGTTATCCCTATCAACGGGTTGTATGGTTTCCTCTGAGTCTTTGGGATCGATCAGTGTGCCCTCAGACAAAGGCTTAGATTTACTAATGTCATCACTGGGCGTTGTGGAAGGCGCTCCCCTATCAGCGGGTTGTTTGTTTCCCTCTGGATCTTGGGGAGTAGTGGTTGTGACCAAGGGCACAGACTGTGATGTATCAGTGTCCTTTATTGTCACGGGGGTGGATGATGCCTGGTCACCAATGGGTGTCTGTTCAGTCTGGGGCTTTTTGTGCCTCTTAGGCTGTGTTTCAGAAGCCTCAGGGCCCTGAGACTTGGGTTTAGTCTTAGTCCCAGTCTGAGACTTCCCCTTTCTCTTTTTAGGAGCAGGGTTTGGAGACACTGATCCACTATGATTGTTTACAGCAATCATATGGGCCGTCAATTCAATATCAGGGACTTGGGATGGGTCTTTTTGAAAGTTTGATTTACTTAGGATGCCATGTAAATCACAAAAATTTCCATCCTGAGGGTAATTGCAACCCAGTAACACTTGCAAAGCACAAGAGACAAATCTAGGATATGAGATATATTTAGCCCTAGATTTGCTCTGTAGCTTGTTTACGAGATCACTGTAAATGATCTCCCCAATGTCGACATTTACCCCATTCATCAAATAGTAAGCCATCATCAACTGAATAGAATTAACTTGTTCAGTTGATGAGTGGTTCCCGCCGAGGACCTGAATCACAAAAGTGAATAAGATCCTCCAAGCCACGGGGAATGAATTTTTGGTGATTGGGGTTATGTCCAAAAAGTTTGGCTCTAAAGCAATTCGTTTTAACCCATCCTTCACTGTTATGGGTTCAGGATGGGCAACATAAACACCTTTATTATAGTCTAACCCTGAAGAGGTGGAAAACGTTTTGTAATCCAGGGTGACTGATTGTTTCCCATCAAAAAGACTGAACTTAATGAGATACTCCCTTAGTGGTCGTAGGTCAGTCTCATTAGTAGCAGGTATCGGGTCATAGGCCACGGCTGTTGCCCAAAACTCCCTGAGGAGATTTTGGTAAACAATAGAGGGACACTGAACAAAGGCATTTTTCAGTGAGCAGTTAAACAAAAATTTCATAATGTCTTTATAGGCAGGGACATTTTGTGGGTATTCATAATTGCCTATGACATTATTGGTTTTAAATTCAACATTAGTAAGATCCCCTACCCACTGTTGTGCATACTGAAGAGATGAGTTCTTGCCATTTCCATTTGAAATAGTTTTTAGGGTTTTGAAAAAAACTTGACAGGAACAGTCAAAAGAATTTTTGAATCTCTTAAGTTTTGATGAAAAATATTTTGTAAATGTTTACAATGAAGGTTTTTCTGAAAGAGGTTTGAAGAACACAATGATTTCTGGGTTAGAAAGAGATTTTGACAGAGTTTTGTTTGCAGAAATCAATTGTGTGTGTTTTAATATTTATGAGAGGGGTATTTATAGAGTGGTGAGAGGGGTGGTTTTTGCATAAACGTGGATATGTAAAGATGGTTTTTGAAAAGGTTTGAAATTCCACATTTAATGCCACCCACCACTACCCGCAGTAAAATCCCGTATTTCGAGGGAACAGTTGCAGTGCACAGTAAAAGTGCACTTTTGCAGCAATAAAATATCCATATGATATTTTATGTGAGAGAAGTCATTTAATGCCAAGTGGGATGAGGTAAGTGAGGAGACCCCTGACAGTAAGACATATATTCCTATATTAAATTGGCATAGTTACCAACCTAGTACATTTAAGTAACTGATACTTGGATCATTTAGTTACTCATTCAATGCCCAATATCAACTGTTAGGGTCCCTGAATGAGTCTTACTCATTCAGTGAGAGGATGTTATGTGGGTTTCATTCAGGGAGGAGGAACCATTTCAGAGAACTTACTGAGATTGGTTTTCAGATGCCTGACATTCAATGTCAAGCATTCCCAATTCAGCTTTCAGTCTCCTGAAGGTAGGTTCATCCAAGGGTTTGGTGAAGATATCAACAAGTTGATATTCAGTAGGGATGAAATGAAGTTCTATGTCTCATTTCATTATGTGATCCTTGATGAAGTGATATCTGATATCAATGTGTTTGGTTCTTTGGTGGAGGACAGGGTTGTTGGAGATTGCAATAGCACTGGTGTTATCACAGAAGATGGGTACCATTTTGTAGTGGATGTCATAGTCACTGAGTTGACTTTTCATCCATAATACATTGGCACAACATCCTGCTGCAGCTACATACTCTTGGCTGCAGTGAGATAGTAAAGTCCAAGGCTTGGAGTTCCCTTCAGGTATCTGAGAATTCTCTTGGCTGCAGTGAGATGAGATTCTTTAGGATTAGACTGATATCTTGCTATTAGACAGACTGAGAATTGGATGTCTGGTCTAGAAGCAGTTAGATACATCAGTGAGCCTACAATCCCTCTTAAATGAGTTTGATTGACTGATTTGCCAGTGAGATCAGGTCCAAGGTTGTTAGGTGGGACCATTGGAGTCTTCACTGAGGCACAGTCAGATATCTCATATTTCTTCAAGAGATTTCTGGTGTATTTCTCTTGACTGATGGATATTCCTTTATCAGTTTGCCTGATTTGTAGTCCAAGGAAGTATGTGAGTTCACCCATCATGCTCATTTCAAACTTCTTTGTCATCAGTTTTTCAAACTGTTTGTAAAGTTTGTAGTTTGTTGAGCCAAAGATGATGTCATCAACATACACTTGGACCAATATCACATCCTGTTGTGTTCTATAGACAAACAGTGTGTTGTCTATCTTTCCTCTGACAAACTTGTTTTGTATGAGGAAGGCTGAGAGAGTTTCATACCATGCCCTGGGAGCTTGTTTAAGTCCATAAAGGGCTTTGTCAAGCTTGCAGACATAGTCAGGGAATTCACTACTCTCAAATCCTGGAGGTTTCTGAACATACACATCTTCCTTGAGATCACCATTTAAGAATGCACTTTTAACATCTATTTGGTAGACCCTGAAGTTCATGTATGTTGCATATGCAAGGAAGATCCTGATGGCTTCCATTCTTGCAACAGGAGCAAATGTCTCATCATAGTCAATGCCTTCTTGTTGACTGTAACCTTTGGCTACAAGTTTGGCTTTGTTTTTAATGACAATGCCGTTTTCATCAGTTTTGTTTCTGAAAACCCACTTCATTCCTATGACTACTACATCCTGAGGACATTTGATCAAGGTAATGACCTTGTTTTTATCAAACTGTTACAGTTCTTCTTGCATAGCCTGAACCCAGCTTGGGTGTTTTAGAGCCTCAGTGACACTTTTGGGTTCTATATCTGATAGGTAATCAGCATATAGACATTCATTGGCTGAAGCTGCAGTTAGATTAGCAGCCATGCTTCTAGTGAGCATGCCCTCACTAGGTTCACCAATGATGTTTACAAGCTCAATGTCCTGAGATTTTGTCCACTTACTTTGTGGTCTAGGATCTGAACTTGAGGAGGCCACTGGGGACTCAGGAGTGAGTTCTGGTGCATTAGCCACAGAATCATTAAGAACATCTGTTGAGATATCTTGTTCAGGTTGGGTTTTATGAATCACAGGTACCTGATCATTTGGATCAGTGTTGCCTATCCCAGCAGGGACTGATTGATTATCAATGAATTCACTGATAGTAGGTTGGGGTAGGTTGTGAGGCAAGACATAATATGAGATGTCAGCATCAGCTTGATATGAGGAATTGATTTCAGTGTTGAACTCATCAGGAGGATATCTTGAAGAGTCATCAATTCATATTTCCTCCACTGAGGTATTGGTGAACCTGATGCTTTCTGTACTTTCATCAAAGGTGACATGAAAGGTTTCCTCAACTTGTTGTCTTCTGGTGTTAAACACCCTGAAGGCTTTGGAGATCAGTGAGTAGCCTAAGAAGTATCCATCATCAGCTTTTGCATCAAACTTGCCTAGGTGATCCTTGTGGTAATGAATAAACACAGGACATCCAAACACATAAAAGTAGCTGATGTCAGGAAGTCTACCTTTGAAAGTCTCATATGGGGTTTTACTATGTCTTTTGACAATGATTGACATGTTTTGAGTGTAACAGGCAGTTTTGACTGCTTAATGCTTTGAGAGGGCTGAGCCATTTAACATGGTTCTTGCAGCCTCAATGAGAGTTCTGTTTTTCCTCTCAGCAACCCCATTTTGTTCAGGGGGTATAAGGAGATGAGAAATTTTGAGAAATTCCTTTTTCATCACAGAAGCTTTCAAGCTCTTGATTTCTGAACTCAGTACCATTGTCAGTTCTGATTTGTTTAACTGTAATGTCATTCTGGTTTTCAATTTTTCTGATGAATGACATTATTGTATCAGCTGCCTGACTCTTTTTGGAAAGAAAGTATACCCAAGTGTATCTTGAAAACTCATCAACAATGACAAGTGTATACTTCTCATGCAGGATTGATCTGGGACTGACAGGTCCAAAGAGATCCATATGCAGGAGGTGAAGGCAGCTTTTGATGGAGAAATTTTGTTTGGTTTTGAAAGATGCTCTGTGGTGTTTACCTTTCTCACAGGTAGAGCATGGTTTGTCTTTTTCAAAAACCAGTGATGGTAAGCCAAGGACCTTGTTTTGTTTTGCCAGGTTGTTGATATTTTTGAAGTTTAAGTGAGAGAGTCTCTTGTGCCACAGCCATTTGATAGATTCAGTGGCTTTGGCAAAAAGACAGGTTCTGATTGTACAAAAGATTGCACTACCAGGCTTCGATGAGGATCAAAGTAATGAGGGGTGTATGTTCCAGCCAAGACTTGCCTTTCACCTGAGAATAAGAAATATGAAACACTACGTTAAGTGATTGCGCAGGGGTAGGACCCTGTGAACCACCTCCGGCGTGAGAGTAAGTATGAGTTATGGTTTTATAAGTGTGTACAAGTAAAGAGATGAGTGTGAAATGAGCATACCATAATCCATTGCCCGTCCAACCTATTTATAGTGAATGAAATAGGGTTAAGAGCACTTTTGCATGAATGTCGGAGATCATGGGGGCGTCCCATGATTGTGGGTAACTGCTAGGGCTTAGTGACCCACGTTCTCAGACTTGACGGGGAAGCCAAGAGAGAGAGGGAGATCGTGGGTTTGACCAAGTCAGGATATTCCTTATCCATTGTTCCTTCGTCAACCATACCCCGAAGGGCTTAGGGCTGCGAATGGCGAATTCCCCTTAGGTAACCTTCGTGCCAACGAATGGTTTGACGCCTATGGATATTTTGGAATCCTAACTTGGGCCTTCGTATGGAAGGGCTTCGACACGTCTCGGAGGAGTGTCCTTCGAGCTACTCGGAGGGTACATCATCAAGCCCCCCAGTCGAAAGTGATGCATATGAGCGAAGAGGCATTGCTTTCGACTTCATGCTTCGAAAAAATACCATCTTGCTGCTAATTATACTAGTTAGGAGATAACTATGCAACTAAACAAGCGCATTCAATGCTATTTAAACCATCCGGCTGCCCGCTACAGTGATCACTTATTCCCATATTACCCGGAGACCAAAAGACTTTATTTAAAATTTAAAAAGTTGTTTGACTCGGATAAGAGTAAATAAGATGGACACGTGTGTGGTTTTAAAGACGGTAAAAAAGGGGTATTTAAGGGGGAGTTGTTGAAACCCTAAAACACTCTCATTCTCTCCGTCTTCTTTTACGCAATAAACCTTTCCAGCGCACACCATCTTCGAAAACAAAGGTAAATACTTCTCTTTTCTTGTAGTTTTAAAAATAGGAACATGGATTCCAAGTTTATTATAAAGCAGCAAAAGTGTACATTGTCTGCCCAAGATCTACATGATCACTTAGCCGATTATCCCATCCCACTAGAACACAAAGTGACGTTACCCAAACCTACTCAGGGTATCTTTGATGCACCTCCAGGTTTCGTAGGGCTGTACACACATGCATTTAGCCATTCGAACCTTAGGATTCCCCTGCACCCATTGATATTAGAGTTTATGCAATATTACAAGGTTCACATCTCTAGGTTCAACCCCTTTGGTTTAGCCAAGTTGACCACATTCATAGTGATGTGCAAAGCATATGGTTATGAACCAACATTAACGGTTTTAAGAGGTTTTTTGAACTTGTATCCTGGAGGAAATTGGTTAACTCTAGCAAAAAGATCTGAGGCAGATGTTCCCAACCTGTTTGGGAAGGTGTATATAAACATAACAGGTTGGAAGGGTAGTTTTTTCTACGTGCAAGACACCATTGTTCCCCCTAAGTATTCAGAGTTGTTGAATAAGGGAAATATGTTTGATGCAAAACGGTATAATGATCCCTTGCCATATGAGGTGCGAAGGAATCCCTGTTATCAGCGTTTGGCCAAATATCCTGTGGATGTGCAAGTGTTCCCTGAAGCCATCTTATACATGGCTGGGATTGCCCAGAGTTTGGAGGGGTCTCCCAAGAAGCCTGTGATCATATACCAAGGAAAAAGTATGTTTATCTACTTCTATTTAAGTAGGACCAATGTAGCACTGATATTTATTTCTTCTTGTTTCTATTTTACAGAGATGTCGTTCAGGAACTTCATGTACCAAGATTTGGATGAAGATTTAAGCTTTATGCCTGCTGAGAAGGCCGAAGAGTCTTATGGTGTTGGCTCTCCTTCGACATCTGTGAACAACAACGAGGTAGATACTCTGAAGCCGGAGCCTATTGCATCAGCACCCCCGCAACTTGCATTGGAGGGTCCATCCTAACTGGTGGAGAATGTTGATGACTCGGACGATCCTGCGGATGAGGATGTCCTAGTTGTAGGTTCAACAGGGATAGCTGACAGGTTGAAAAGTATAAAGGGAACAGCAGCCAAGGCTGTTAAGTCTACCAACAAGAGGAAGAATCCCCTGTCTACCTCCGGAGGAAGAGTTGTGAAGCAGAAGAGTGCTGAAGGCCGAAAGTTTGTGAAGTCAGCCTTCGAATTGCCAGATGAATCAGTGGAGGTGCATGGTAAGCAGTTCCTCCTTATAAAATATCTGAAGTCATAATTGTCACAACTAACGTAGCCTTTATTCATTGTATTGGTCGCAGGTCTTCCAGAGATGAAGGAGCTTCCCAATGCTTTGGCCTATCACCGGATTGTCGATCATGTCACCCCTCCTCAATGGAAAGGTATGCTGGAAAATATGTCCATTGAAAGGTTTTGTGACATGCATGACAATGGGGTTGTGAGGCAGGCAGTAATGGATAATCATTTGAATGCCAAGACCAGAGCGGTGCTTAGAACTGTGTCCAAGCTGGAGGCTAAGTGTGACGAGATTGAGGGGAATGTTGAGAAGAACCCCGTCGTCTAACTTCTTTGTGAAAAGGTAGCCCAGTTGACCGTTGAACTTGGCAATCTTAAGTTGGAAGAAGCCAAGGTCATCACTCTCACAGGTCAGAATGCTGTTCTTGAGGCGAAATGTATTGGGTTGGAAGGTGAGAAGGCTAGGCTCGGAAAGGTAGAAGTGAAGTTGAGAGAGGAAATCAATGGCTTGCAGATGAGGTATAAGATGCTGCAAAAGGATCGTGCGGAGGTCATTTCGAAGGTGGTACCTTACATAGCCATGGAGCTCTATCATAGTGATGAACTGGGAGCTCCGATGTGGAAGGTCATCAAATCAGCCATATTTCATGGACGGTGCTTGGCGCTGGAGGAGGCTGCCAAAACAGGTAAGCCCGTGGACCTCTCCAAGATTGAATGCTACCGTCCCACTTCGAAGGCTGAGTATGATAAGGCAGGAAATGCATTCGCAACTGCAGAGTACTCCTTCCTTGCTGAGGCTACCAAAGATCCTATGGCACCCCTCGAAGACCTCCTTTCCAAGAAACCTCGAAAGCTGAAGCCTACCACTCCAACCAAGAATACCATGTCTACCAAGCCTGTCTCAGTGCAACCATCCCCCACTCCATCTCCAAAGAAGCAGGAATGAAGGCTGCCATGTCGGCAGTAATTTGGTTTCAAAGGGTGGCATGTACCCTTAAAACAATTTATCTTATTTGACAATGTTTGTCTGATGTTCCAAACAATTTATATGATTTTGATGTATGGCCATGGGCCAAAAACAATTTAATTGGGACTTAAGCTCCTCCTGCAGGCACAAGGGCATTAGCTCTTATTTTGAATGGCATGGTGTAGAGGGAATACCTCTACACACTTAGTTATTATTTGTGTTTGTTTTGTTAACTTCTCGTACGCCATTTTTCTGACGCTTAAATTTTACAACCTAAGGTTAAACAACCTCATTGTGTGTAAATTACAACACCAAGAATATAATGACCAAATTTGATCATTGACAGAGGGTCGCGACCCACTCTATCTCAGATCCTTTAAGTAGTATGACTTTGTAAAAAAAATCGCAAGCGTCAAAAACTACTAGGAGAGTTAATGTGAATGTTTATCTTTGCTTAAATGATAAGGCATGTATTACACCTCAAGCCATTCGACAATGAAACTCATTAACGACTTGGCTGGACAAATCTTTGTGTTTAAGAAACAAAGCAAGAGATTTGTGGAAAATGTCTTATTTATCATTGAATTGGTAGGGAGGATTACATCATTCTTGAAATGAAAACTAAGACAACTACCAATAATGTTTGCTTTCCCTTGAGAAGCTTCTAGTTACAAGAATAAAAAAGTAAAAGTACTTGTTAAACATAGAACTTTCGAAGGTTCGTACCATTCCATGTCCTATCGATGGGTTCTCCGAGAAAATTGGCCAGTTTGTAAGCTCCATTGCCGTAGGCCTCAGCTATCATGTAGGGTCCTTCCCAAGTTGGTCCCAGCTTCCTCTGGTACTCTGCTTTGCTTGCACTGTTGAGGCGTAGCACATATTCTCTAGGTTTGAAAGTGGAAGGTCTGACCGTTTTTTTATAATAGCCTTCGATCTTATGTTTGTGCACTACTTCTTGGATGGAGGCTATTTCTCGTCTTTCTTCCAGTAGATCAAGGTTTTCCATGATCCTTTCGTCATTTTGGGAGGCATCATACGTTGCTACACGCTCTGTGTATACAGGTAATTCCGAAGGGATGACCGCTTCTGTTTCGTATGTAAGGCTGAAGGGAGTTTCACCATTGCTTGACTTAGGCTGCGTCCTGTGAGCCCATAATACTTGGGGGAATTCATCCACCCATCCATGGTGTGTTCGTCCCAGCCTTTTCTCGATCCCTTTGACGATATCTCTATTTGTAACCTCCACCATTCCGTTACCTTGTGGATGGTAGACGGATGTCCAAGACTGTTTTATGTTTAACCCTTGGCAGAAGTCATAGAAGACTCCTTCAGCGAACTGCTTTCCATTGTCGGATATGATGATGTGGGGCCCTCCGAATCTGCACACGATGTGTTCCCATACGAACTTCTCGATCTGTCTCCCTGTAACGGAGGCCAAAGGTTTAGCCTCTACCCACTTAGTAAAATAATCAATGGCCACCAGCAAGAATTTGACTCCTCTAGGAGCCATGGGCATAGGTCATACGATATCGATTCCCTATTGAGAGAAGGGCCATGCGGATGTTACACTCGTCATGTCCTGCTTTAGCATCTTTGAAACATTTGAGTGTATCTGACAAGCTTCGCATTTGAGAATGGTGTCTGCCGCATCCCTGTGCATCGAAGGCCAGTAGTAGCCCAGTTTCATCATCTTCGAGACGACTGAGCGTGGTCCTGCTTGGAGGCCGCAGGATCCTTCATGAACTTCAGCGATGATGCTCTTAGCCTGCGTAGGTCCCACACATCGTAACCAGGGTGACAAAAATGACCTCCTATATAGGGTTTCCCCTATTAGCCGGTATTGCGGGGATTTAACCCGAACCTTCCTTGCTAGCTTGGGATCTTCAGGGAGAAGACCACTTATCAAATATTCCCTTATGGGAGTCATCCATGTCTCTCCTTCTTCGTGAATCACATCGGCAACTTCTTTACGAACAATGGATCTTTCAGGAAGGACTTCCACGAGTACTTCTTTAGTGAGATGAGCGAAGGCCATTGAAGCTAGCTTGCCAGTGCGTCTGCCTTCTTATTCTGATTCCTACGAACATGCTGGATGGTGTAGGAGTTGAAGTTTTCCAGCGTCTCCTTTGTTTTTTCCAAGTACTGTTTGATTACGGGCTGTCTTGCTTCATAGGAGCCTGTTACTTGGTTTGCAACCAATTGGGAATCTACGAAAACAGCGAGAGCTTTGACCTCCATATCTTTAGCCAATCGGAGTCCTGCTAGCAACGCTTCGTATTCCGCTTCGTTGTTTGTGGCTTCGAACTCAAAACGAAGAGCATATGTATGCTCCTTCCTTTCAGGACTGACCAACATTAGACCTGCTCCAGAGCCGTCAGAGCTTGATGCTCCGTCTGTATAAAGTTTCCATTCAGCCTGCGCTTGAGTGAGGTTGGTTTTGGGTTCATCCTTCCCTATGTCAGGCTCGAAAGGTGTTTCTGCCAAGAAGTCTGCGAGAATTTGCCCTTTAATAGAATTTCGTCCTTTGAACTCTATTTCATGTTCTCCAAGCTCAATAGCCCATTTAGCCATCCTCTCAGACTTTTCAGGCTGTGACAAGATCTGTTTTAGTGGCTTGTCGGTTAAGACTGTAACAGGATGGGCATGGAAATAGCGTCGGAGCCTCTTTGATGCGTAGATTAAGGCGAGTATTAACTTCTCCAATGTTGGATAGTTGATCTCTGCTCCCTGTAGGACCCTGCTGACAAAGTAAATGGGGATCTGCCGTTTTTTCTCGTTCTGCCATAAGGACTGCGCTAATACTCTCCATTGAGGATGCTAAGTATATGAACAACACTTCGCCTTTGATTGGGGCTGTAAGTGTTGGAAGGATTTCGATGAACTCCTTCATCTTCTGAAAGGCAGCTTCAGCATCCTGACTCCATTGAAAAGTTTTCTTATCCACGCATCCCTTGAGTGTTTTGAAGAATGGTAGGGACTTGTCAGCCCCCTTCGATAAAAACCGGCTTAAGGCTGCCAGCTTTCCATTTAGGCTCTGTACGTCTTTTAGACACTTAGGGGCTTGGAGATCTGAAATTGCCTTGACCTTGGAGGGATTAGCCTTTATCCCCTGCTTAGTGATCAAATGCCCTAGGAATTGTCCCTCTTCGACACCGAAGGAGGACGAAGGAGGCTGTCTTTTCTTCGTCCTCCTTTGCCATATGGATCTGATGATATCCTTTGTAGGCGTCTAAGAAGCATTTTAACCGGAAGCCTACCAAGGATTCTACCTTCTAGTCAATTTCTGGTAGGGGGTAGCAATCCTTCGGGCATGCTTTGTTGATGTCAGTGAAGTCAACGCACATGCGCCACCCTCCGTCGCTCTTTTTGACCATTACTGGGTTGGATACCCAGGTTTGGTATTTAACTTCCCTTAGGATGCCTGCTTGTGTGAGTTCGTCCACTTCTTTGCAGGCTGCAGCATTTCTTTCGGGGGCTAGGCTCCTCTTTTTCTGTTTTATCGGCTCAATGTGTTTGTACTCATTGAGTTTATGCTCTGTTCCGAAGGACTGTCCGTCGATCAGCAAAGTTCTCGGTACCCCTGTCATGTCAGAATATTTCCAAGCAAAAACATCAAGGTTAGTCCGTAACAGTTCCACGAGCTTCGCCTTGAAATTCGCCGGGAGTTGCTTTCCTACTACCACTGTTTGTTCAGGGTAGCTAGGGTTAACTATAACTTGCTCTTCCGCATCTGTACAGCTTAGAATGGCTATCGGAGGATCCTCCGATTCTTCTTTGATCTTTTTAACACCATATACACCCTTATCCGCCCCATAATTAGAATGAACGGTCCCTACTCCGAAGGGAGTTTGGAACTTAATAGCAGCATGTATGGTAGAAACAACAATACCCATCTTTTGCATAACTGTTCTCCCTATTAACAAATTATAAGGAGAATCTGACCTGACTATAATGAAGGTGAGTGTTTCTGTGCGGGATAAGGGGCCTTCGCCTATGGTGATTTCCAACGGTACTTCTCCCAAAGGCCATGAATGTTCGCCGGAGAATCCTACTAGTGGTGTTTTCGAGTCCACCCTTCGTGAGCGTATGGATGACTTGACCTTTAGGAAACAATGCTCATAAATGATCTCGCAGGAGCTTCCACAATCCGTATATGCTCGATTCACCTCCCTGTTTGAGATTCATACCCTGATGACCACGGGGTCAGTTGAAGGTGTCTGCCCCAAGACGTGAGGGAAGGTTATTTCCCCTACGCTTCCCAGCTCTCCGTCTGCTTCCTTCCTTTTTAAGGTCGGATCGTGTCTGTGCACCATTAGTATCGGAGCTTCTGTGGGCGTAGACTCCTTCTTGTTCCCCTTCCATTCACCTAGTTGGGTGTCGAAGAACTTGTCCTTTCCCTTTTTAATGCCTTTAACCAGATGTGCTAACTGTCCGGATCGCACTGCCTCTTTGATCTGCTTCTTTAGTTCTCTGCAGTTGTTTGTGTCGTGTCCATGGTCTTCATGGAACTGACAATACTTGGACATGTCTCTGGCCTTGCTTCGTGCTATCATCCGAGGTGGTGGATCGAAGGATTTAGCGGCTTTCTCGGTAGCCAGAATCTCCCGGGGAGATTTGACCAAGTTTGCCAAGAATCCATGGTTTGCGCCTTTGTTGTATGGGGTGAAGCGATCTCTGTTCTTCTTCTTGTTCTTGGATCCTTCCTACGAGTATCCACGAGAGAATTTGTCAGCAACTTCCTTTTTTTCTATCGGAGCCCCGTTAGCTGCTACCTCTTTGGATTCAATCCAAGTGTAAGTCTTCTCCGTCAGTGCCTTATAAGTGGTGGGAAGATCGGTGGACAAGAATTCCACCAAGCTTTGCGTCCGAAGGCCATGTACAAAACCTGAAATCCTCTGATCTTCGTGCAAACCCATAATTTGCAACGTTTCATCGGTGTACCTTGTAACGAAGGCCCTTGTACCTTCGTTGTCCCTTTGCTTGATGGTGTGCACGGCTAGATGGGTCTTGGTGTACTTCTTCTGTTGGCTAAAGTGTGATCGGAACTTAGCTTTGAGATCGTCCAGACTTACAATGCTTCCCAACTTCTGTCCAATCCACCATATTCTCGCGGAGTCTCTGAGCGTATAAGTGAACATGTGGCATGCTACAGGCATGACCCACTTTTGCATCTTGATGGCGCCTTCGAATAAGTGGAGGAAGTTATCAGGATCGCCTTTTCCATCGTAGGTGCCTATATGAGTAGGCATCTTTACACCGTCAGGTACGGGGTAGTCTTCGATCCACTTCACGAAAGGTGTGCAAGCTCTAGAGGCTTCGGCATAGTAAGGGTTGTGTGGAGGTGGATAAACAGGTGTAGGATTATACGGGTTAGGAAATGGCTGTGTGTAGGTAGGGTAAACAGTAGCGGGTTGGTACGAAGGGTTTACTCCCATCGATTGCGTAGTTACCTGTCCATAGGGCATTTGCTGGTAAGTTTGGTTGGGGAGTGAACCATTTGGAGGGTAAGTGTTGTAGGTTTGAGCAGGTAGGTAGGGGTTCATTCCCGGAGGGGGTAACTGATTTATGCTGGAGAATGGAGCTGGGCCTCCGACACTCGAAACATAAGAGGGGGTACTGGAGCCCCCGTCCCTTCTCTTCCTAAATGGGCAGCTAGGAGAGGGGGTAGGTTTACCCCTCCATTTCCTACCGGGTTGCTTCCTCCGTTGGAGTTCTCGCTCCTCCTTTCACCATGCATTCTTTCCCTTCTTCCTGGATTTCCTCCGGGTCCTTCTTCAAAACCCACAGTCCTTCCATTTGGCCTTCTGATGGAAGGAGAACCATTTCGCAGGGCCGAGCGCCCCCTGCTAACAGGTAGAGGCATATCCTCTATTTCAATCTCCTCGTCATACTCCTCACTGGAGTATTCCAACTCCCTCCGTATTTCAGTGTTGCGAACCTGTCTCTTATGAGTCCTTAGCAAAGAATCTAGGGCCTCAAAGTTTGCCTCAACGAAGGCGGGACTAATATCTGGAATAGGGTTAGCGGATGTTGAGGCGTGATGTACGGGAGTAGTTTCCAAACGATATCGTGTGGTAAAGGTAGAGGCTGTTATGGGGGCGAGATTATCGGTGTTAGTTATGTTGAGTGGGGTCAGGGTAGAGAAACCTGGTGGAGGTGTATCTTCTCTTCCTGGTTCCATGCCAGAAAAGTAGTGTAGTCGGTTAGGGTATTAGGACTGGGTGATTACGGGACTAATAGTAGTGGTCCCACGGATGGCGCCACTGATTGTACAAAAGATTGCACTACCAGGCTTCGATGAGGATCAAAGTAATGAGGGTGTATGTTCCAGCCAAGACTTGCCTTTCACCTGAGAATAAGAAATATGAAACACTACGTTAAGTGATTGTGCAGGGGTAGGACCCTGCGAACCACCTCCGGCGTGAGAGTAAGTATGAGTTATGGTTGTATAAGTGTGTACAAGTAAAGAAATGAGTGTGAAATGAGCCTACCATAATCCATTGCCCGTCCAACCTATTTATAGTGAATGAAATAGGGTTAAGAGCACTTCCGCATGAATGTCGGAGATCATGGGGGCGTCCCATGATTGTGGGTAACCGCTAGGGCTTAGTGACCCACGTTCTCAGACTTGACGGGGAAGCCAAGAGAGAGAGGGAGATCATGGGTTTGACCAATTCAGGAGATTCCTTATCCATTGTTCCTTCGTCAACCATACCCCGAAGGGCTTAGGGCTGCGAATGGCGAATTCCCCTTAGGTAACCTTCGTGCCAACGAATGGATTGACGCCTATGGATATTTTGGAATCCTAACTTGGGCCTTCGTATGGAAGGGCTTCGACACGTCTCGGAGGAGTGTCCTTCGAGCTACTCGGAGGGTACATCATCAGGTTCCATCTTAAAAAAGAGTAGACATGTCTAAGACATAAACATCATCTCTTCTAGGAGATATCAAAACAACTTCTTTATTGGCATTGAAAATGGTACCTTGTTTGTCATTGAATTGCACAATGTACTTAGCATCGCATAGTTGACTGACAGTGATGAGATTGTATTTGAGACCATTGACATAAGCAATTCTAGAGAAAACTATTCCATTGCAGTTTACTGAACCATAACCTTCAGTTGGACATGATGAGTTATCACCAAATACTACCTTGGGTCCTGGTTCCTTTACATACTTGTGCAGATACTCCTTCACACCAGTCATGATTCTTGAGCAACCACTGTCTAGATGCCAAATAGGCTCCCTGGCGTGTCTCTACACAAGTAGTAAACTAAATTAGTTTCTCTTAGTGACCCACTTGCTAGTGGGCTTGGGTCTCAAGGTCTCTTTGAATTTTGCAATCGACTCATGGTCAGTGGTTGAGTGCATTGTGCTACCACAGGTTTTGCATTTAGAGACTGAGGAAGACTCAATGATTTTGGGTTGTTTTGTACTTATCCTTGCATGAATTACACTGTCATGTTGGGATGTCTCATGAGCTGGATTTCCACATATATCACAGCATGTGTTCATGAGACAGTCATCCTGATGATGATCATTAAACCCACAGTGAGGGCAAAAAGGAAAAGGTTTTGCTCTATTCTTGAGAGCTATTTTGGAGGATGAAGCATACTGATGACCAACTTTGGTATAGTTAGCTTTACTGGCAGAGCTTACATACTGTAATTGGTCTGCAGTTCTGTGATCATCCTTATTGCAGATCATACAATAAATGATTCTATAGCAGTTGTCAGTGGTATGACTAGTGTAATGACATAACTCACACTTCTGCTTGGGTTTGTTGGTGGATTTTGATTTTGATGAGCTAGATGAGGTTGACTTAGTTTCCTTGATTGAATTAGGGGCTTTTTCGATGGAATCCATCTTTTCTGTCAGCTTCCTCACAAGCTCAGTAAGTTGCTGAATTTGGTCAGCTTCAGTGAGGACATAGGATGTTCAAGTCTCAGTAGGAGTAGACTCTTGTTGGATTTGTTTCGTTTGTCTTTGCAGGATGGTTCTACCAAGTCCAAACCTTTCTTTTGGTGAGTGAGGATTGAATTTTAGAGGAGTAAGCTCAGAGCTTGGATCAGCACCCTGAAGAGGTTTCAGGGGTGGAAGCGGTGTTTGAGATTCTGCTTCAGACTCAGAGATGTGTTCAGTACCACTGGGCACATCAGGGAGTCCTAGCATGCTCTTAAGAGCTTGGCTCTCAGGCTCAAGAATCCTTCCAGAATCGAAATTTGGAAGCTTACTCTCAGGATTAGCTCGTTCAATCCAATCACTGGAATTTGGAGTTGTCAGCATATTGGTAATCATACCACCAGACACAAATGGTTTTGAACTTTGGTCTTTGTTGCGAGAGTCAGGGAGATGATCTTCACCTATGACTCTCTTTTTGCTACTGGGGGCACCCACAACATCAAAGACCCTGGGATTCTTAGCAGTCCAACTATCAAGAATATCTTGTACCTTTTTTAGTTCATCTTGAAGATCCTGATTTCTCTTAACTAGTTCAGTGTTTTGAATTTGCAAAGTGACAGCCTCAAGCTTGGCTTGTTTTAGAATAAGCAGTTCATCTCTACACTTGTTTAATTCAAAACTTAGCTTGTTGTATTTTGAAAAAAGATTTAATCTTTGCTCTTCTACGAACTTAAGGTCAACATTAAGATAATTCATATAAGACTGCCAATCAGAGTCATCATCCATAGAAAGTAAGATGTTTACCTTCTTCATTGTGAAGTTGACCCATTCCCCGTTTCTGGCATGATTCTTCCCAACAGCTACCTTGTCCTCTTCTGAGAGGGCCATCAGTGCACTGACATGCACCATTTCATCATCAGATGATACTGGCTCTTCATCCCAGTCGAAGGTTTCAGCAACGAGGCCTTTGTTTTTACCCTGCACAGATTTAACACTGGTTGTTTCTGAGCGATTGGCCTCAAGCAATGCAAGCTTAGCTTTTGCTTTCTTATACTTGGTTTCATAATCAACAGCTTTGTTTTGATCAGATTTGTTTTGAAATTTTTGATGAGACTGAAAGATTTTTGGTTGAAATTTGCTAGAGCCTGAAGACTGTGTTAATACAAATATCGTCATTAAACGTTATTTATATTTTTGATCTTTGCCTAAGTTTTGTTAACGACAAAAGTAAATTTAATTTATAAAAGCTTAAAGCTTGTCAAGTTTATTAGATATTAAAACAAGCTTTCTCAAATAATATATTCATCATTCAAGCATTTACATTTATGATTAGTAACATCTTGATATGACTCTAATCATTATGTATGATAGTAGTTTATAGAATGTGTTAGGTTCTTAAAACCAAACACTACTTAAGCATTTGCATATTTCTATTAATAGTAATACAACATTTGACATCATGTATTACATCATAGGAACCATTTGTAGATTCCATTAGATATTTTGTGAAGATTTATACTCTCCATATCTTGCACAATCTCTCTTAGATTGAGTTGACTTTAAGCAAGATTTGATATCTTTGCTGTCAGTCTGGCGGTACCATTTTGGTACACGGGCGGAACCCTTTTAAGGGGTCCGCGGTCCGTGGACGCTCCTGTCCATTTTGGCTATAAATAGCAATGCCAAGCCAAGTAGTTTCTCATCCCTTTCTAACATAATCTCATACATATCTTCTCTCTAACCTTTCTAACTCAGTTTCATATCATATTAGTGATCTCTTTTGTAGCAAAGAAGATCAAGTCATATTCAAGCTTCAACGAGAAGTTGGAAGTCTTGTTTGTTTAGTGTTGTATGATCTAGTGTTGATCCATACTTCATTGTTGTATCAAACCATCATAATCTTGTGAGTGTGAGTGGTTAGTATTTTAGTCCTCAAAATACATTGTGTGTGGGAGTAGTTGTACCCTTGGAAAGAACTCGACATCTAGCTTAGTGTCGGAAATAGTGTAAGCGACGTGTAAAGGTTTTCTCCGCCGGTGAAAGGAGCTTGTTGACTAGTGAAGTTAAACTCTCGAGTGTGAGACTCGGGGAGTGGAGTAGGGCAAGGAAAAAGAGTCCTTGTAGGCCGAACCACTATAAACAACTTGTTGTGGTTTGATCATTTCTTTCCTTACTTACCTATTACATATTGCTTGCATATTTCATCAACATACTTAAGATCAATATCAATTGATCTTTCAATAAGTTTCAAAACAAAGTTTTTAATCGGTAAACTATTCAACCCCCCTTCTAGTTTTCTACAGACTGGTTTGACCCTGATGGTTTGTAAGAGGGTTCAGAAATTGTTTTTGAAAAGCAGTCTTTTGCAAAATGACCCTTTTTGTGACACTTAAAACATTCAGTTTCTTCATTAGCTTTAGCGTTTGAAAAACTTTTGTTTCTTCGAATAAACCTTTTAGAGTTAGCGAGGAGTGCTCTTTCCTGAAACTCAATATTTAAATCGTTCAGGTACTCCTCGCTTATCCTCTCATTAGCCTCATCATCTGAGTTTTCCTGAAAATCTTGAATCATATTGTTAGAATAGAAAGCAGTTGACACAGGATTGGAAATGGTTGTCACGGACTTCTTGACTTCCTGAGATTTTTTCAAGTCAGGGTATCGTCTGTTGATGAGGTTTTCCTCGTAGAAAAATTTCCCATAAATTTCAGGAAGCTCAAGATTCTGAATGTGGTTAGCATTCCTTAGTCCCTGAGATAAATTCAACCATTTCTCAGGGAGACTGTTTACAAAACCAACATTGATTTCATGTTTGGACAATTTTACACCATCATTTGAAAGTTCATTTAACAAAGTTTTGTACCGGGTGTAAGTTTGAGACAGAGTTTCTAAGTCCTTAGCCTTGAAGGTATTATACTCAAGTTTCAGGTCCATAATCCTGTTTTCCTTGGTATCAGATGGACCTTCATGACTATGAACCAGGTCATCTCAGGTTTGTTTAGCTGTACTACAGCTTATGACTGACTCCATAACATCGTCAGGAAGACATGATATGATGATACTTTTGAGTCTTTGGTCCTGGTTGACCACTCTTCTCTCATCCTGAGTCCACTGAGCTTCAGGTTTGGGCAAACCTTCAGCAGCCTTTGGGATAAATGGACCTTCATTTATACACTTGATATAATAAGGTTCCATCCCAATCAAATAGCAAAGCATACTCTTTTTCCATTTGTTGAATTTTCCAACTTTAAGTCTAGGGGCAACAGCTGAATAAGCTCCACCCTTTTTATCGACTAGTTGGGGTACATCAATTTCAGCCATTTAGGATCCTAATTTAAAAACTTTTAGAGCGGCCTAAAAACGAGTTTTATGATTAGCCTTACTCTGATACCACTTGTTGTTCCCCGTTCACTATCGTTTAAAACAATTTAGAAATATAAAACAAGTTAATAGTGAACAATGACTGAAATTAACGTAAGTAAAACACACTAGATAATTTTCAACATCATATTCTTATTAGAAATGAATCGTAAAGAATACGTTACCCAAGTACTTGCGGAATAGCACTTGGGATTGAAATGACAAAGGTTGGTGACTCCTCTCTAAGCTCAGGTTAAGTCTGAGCACAACTCTTAGAACCCACTGAGCTATCTCAGGGATAAAGTTGTATTTGGAGGAGTGAAAAGAAGGCTTGCGTGTGTGTGTTTTTTTACAATTCACAAGCTTAATCTTTTCACTCCATCTCTTATGCTATTTATACATGTATGATATTTGACTATTTCCTAAGTGACAAACTGACGTCATACAGAAGACAAAATACTGATGTATTTTGTCTCTGTTTACAAAGACTATTCTAGGTAAGAGACAAGACTACTTTCCTAAGTTCAGTGATGACACTGAGCCTGATATTTTGCTATTCAGGGAAAGTTGACTTTGGTTGATAAGTACTTCGTCTTATCTGATTCAAACTTATCCCGCCATGTCCCGCTCTTTCTTCAGTCTTTACATCCTTCAGTCTTCTACTTCAGTTTGTCTTCAGTGTAAGTAGTTGGAGAGGAGTCTTAGGGATTCAGTGAGTTATTGTCATTACTCACTGAATCCATCATCTTCTTCTTGACTCAGTCTTCACCCTTTAAGTTTCGCCTTACTGAGTGGAGAGACTTCTTCTTCGCCTCATACTGAGTATCCTGAAGATGACTCACTGAGAGACTATGCACTCAGTGACCTGTTAGTGTTTAACGGACTAAACACTTGGGCTATTTTCTATTCAAATCCTAGATTAAGGGGTTTGGGTATTTACTGAACCCAACACTTCTCTGACGTTCAGCTTGTGCTCGGCTATTATCCGCGGAACTCCGGTCATGTCGGAGGGCTGCCAGGCAAAGACATCTAGGTTCTTTTTTAGCAAATCACAAAGACTCCTCTTACCTTTGTCACTCAAACTCCCTCCGATTGTGATTGTTTGGCCTGGAAATTTGGGGTGGATTGCTACTTTGGCTCCTTCTTTTGTCGTAGTTTCCTCCGCGTCCTGGTGCAGCTGCGGTTCAGCGATCATTCTACACTCAACTAGGACTATTTTGTCACTGTGCAAGGTTACGATTCCGCCATGGGTGGGGAACTTTAGCATCCCATGTGCCGTGGATGGGATTATCTTTAACAGCCTTATATCCGGCCTTCCAATTATCCCATTATACTGAGAAGGGGACCATACTATCATGAAATTCATCCAGGCACTGACTATCCTTTTGCCGTCTCCCAACGTCACTTCTAGGAGTATTTTCCCTAAAGGCCATGAAAGTTCTCCACTGAATTCCAACAGTGGTGATGAGGCGGGGATCATCCTTTCCAGGGGAAAAGGAAGGGTTATCTGCCTGATTACTCATAAAAGAGATTTTTTTGGAAATGCAGTTATGTTAGCGTCCCACGGATGGCGCCAACTTGTTAATACAAATCCGAGCACTTCCCCCACAAAGGCTAGTTTAAGCTATCTTTTAAGGGAATGGATCTCGAATTAAGTGAGAGTCTTGGCTTGTAGCTGCTAAGAAAGTAAAACACCGTTAGCCTCACCGCGGAAGGGACTTCTGCGGTCAACCTCCGGTGTAAGAGTAAGTATTGACTTAGAGAGATAAAATGTTCTAGAGAGAGAGTGTGTGTGTTAGTTACCGTTTGAATGTCGGCGAGGGTCCCTATTTATATGTTGGACCCTCTTGACGTGTTCTCATGGTCACGGGTCATGAGAGCGACAGCTTGTGAGTGGGGAATGACGTAAGTCAACCCATGGGTTGTCTTATTGTTGTGACAGTGATAGTTTTGGGCAGGAATCAATCGCGCTTTCCCTTTTTATGTACTGTGGGTGACAATATTTCGTTCCCATGTAAGATTCCTTACTCTTTAGTTGGGTCGCGGTTGAGATCTCCTCTGGATGCATCGTTCATCCGCGGTTTGACATCCCCGTCTGGGTGATGTGCTGATGGAAAGCGTCTGGATAAGTCTAGACCAATGGGTCATGTTCCGAGGTTGGGTCTACTCCTTCTGTATGTCCGGGGGGTACCATACACGATCATTGGCGGTGTGTTTTCTGGAGAACTCGGTTTGTCTGAAGAACGACTTCTTTTTCTTCTTTTTTTGCATGTAAGTATATTGTATGGTATATTTGTGTTTAAGTGATTTATGTTTTTGTTATGATGTTGGTTGTCTTATTATCTATATTGGCGGCGAGCTTAGTTGTCTTATCACCACTGTAAATGAGTCGTGGTTATAACATGATAAATGTTACGAGTATAATTTAAATATGATTGTTGTTTGAATACAAAAGAGTTTGTAGCTCAATATTAATCTATGTGTGTAATAATATTTCTTAATTAGCCGGATAATTGTGTGTTTAAGTTCTGTTTAAAACATGTCAAGTAAACTTGTAATATAATTTGAAATAGCTTGTATGTCTAAAATATTGTCATGTTAGTTTGTCGTTTTTATTTTAAATATTTTATATTGATCAATAAAACTTATGGTCATTGCCTCACCGGTGGTCAGTGTGTCAAATTTAGTGTCGTTTGTCGAGTGGTTTAAGTGAAGGTTTTACAATATTGTGGTTTAAAGAATATACTTTTTAGTCATGTTGTGGTTTGAGTGATGGTTAGAGTATGCTCCGAATCTTGTGTAGTTGCGTTGTGTTTTGCTCGTTGTTAGGTTAGAGTATGTTGTGCTTTTAGTTCAAGTGTTGGTTGGAGTAAGGGTGGTTACAATATGTTTTGCTCGTGGTCCGGTTTGAACTTTGAACCAGTTATGCTAGTGGTAATAGTGACCAACACCATCACCGTTAATTTATTGTCACATCAGTTTTTCTCTTTAGAACCAACATCACTACTAACTTAGTGTAATAACACAACTAACATTACCATCGAAACATACCCCACTAAAACACAAATATACCTCACAAAAAACAAAATAGCACACACACAACGACTTCCACAACTTGGTCTTCACCACGACCAACTACTCCTGCAAAGCACCTAAGACACGTTATGTAGGGGTTTTTGGGATTTTATAAATATGTTAACCATTTAACACTACGAGTACGCAGCGGAATATGGATCTAGTTAATGTAAATTAAGTTAACACGTAATTAATAAAAAATAGAATATAAAAGGTAACAAGAAAACTAACACTCGTAGCCACCCGCAAGTTTATCAAACGACAAAACTAAGTGATCAAGACGATCACCCCTACGAGTGTTCACACAAACACTTTAACACGAATACGCCTGAATAAGCTAGTCGTATACGTTTAGCCAAACAACCCTTGTTATTACTTGAACCCTCGTATCAAAACAACCAAGAACCTGCTGCCCTTTGTTTACCCGAGATCTAAACTATACCCGAGAAACACAGCCCTTTGTATCCGATATCGGGTGATAAAGAGACCCGATATAACACACCTTCTGTCCGAGAACAACACTATCAAATCCCCTTACCTTGGTTGTTCTAGTCGGCCAGGAGAAACACCAAGAAACACAATCACTTAAACCCTTGTTTACTCTTGAATCAAAGATGCAAGTTAGGGTTCAAGATGCAATTGACTCAAACACCCTTGATGATCCGATCGGGTTGAATGAGAGAGTGGGATGGATCGGCTATGGTTTTCATGTGAAAATATGTATATGTCGTGTGGCATGAATGCTAGGAGGTAGGGTATACATAGCCTTAAAAACCTAGCAATCCTTAGGCTCCAAACTTGAGCACTAAGTTAAACCACATTCCTTATTTGAATACAATTCCACTAGCCCATCATTTAATCCAAACGCCCCACAATGTAACCGGCAATGGGCTAGGATAAATGGGTTTCAACTGGGTCTAGTTTAGTCGGGTCATACGCGAGTCAAGTTCAAGTATTAAATGATATAAACGTATTATATGTGTTTAACGTGTGTGCCCCCAATAGGCTCACACACTTCTAGTCGTTTCAATGCGTATTCAACTCTCATAATCCAATAGGGGTGTCGATTTTAAGCTAAGACGCGGCTTACCTCTCTTATTACCAATAGTATTAAAGAAGAGGGGGGGGGGGTAAATGACTTTCATTTCCAATACAATTGTTTGGTTAGTGGGTTTTACTTTTGAAAATGGATATCAAACCTTCCAAACTAGTTATTTTCTTAACCAAACAAGGGTGGTGGGTTTCTAAACTCATACATATTCCCATAACCATAGTCATTCTCTCTACAAACAAGCACACCCTTAATAAGTTCAATTGTGGTCGAGTTTGGTTTAAGTTTTAGTTCGGTGGTGGTCGTCCGATTTTCGGGGAAAAAGAAATTGAAAACTCCTCACTTAACTGGATGGTGGAGAGATATGTCGCTCGCTTATTGCGTACGTAACAAATTAAGATAACTGGGTAGGTCTTGCGCTAAAAATGGACATTTCTTTGCCGTTGCCAGAACTGCACGCCAACTTGTGGATGGGGATCTCTTTGAGCGCATACATCTTCTGTAAGCAAAAGAAGAAAAAAGAAAAGGAGTGTGTTGATATATAAACTTAAAACATAGACATACTATTAGACCTAATCCATATAATTCATGACAAGTGTCATACACTTACTCTCTTTCATCATTTTTAACCAATTAAAGTTTCATTAATCAATCACATTTTTAGATCTAAATTTAGGTTTTAGTTTTAGACCTACGATTCATTTTCCAAAAAGATAATCCCTTGTCGTTTAAACGAACGTTGCATTAGCAAAATATATGAAATGAGTGCATTTTAGTAATAATTTATCAAGAATAACAAACAGTTGTTTCTCAATCAAAGATTTGGCTACAATAGCATAGTTGGCTGAGTTGATTCGAATATCATGATCAACTTTTGTTTTTCTTAGTCAACTTGGTCTTTAGTTGATATTCTTTTTTGTCGTTGAAAACTTGAAATGTGTGCTTTATCTGAGGGAAAGTGATACTCCCTCCGTCCCATATTAAGTGTCCACTATTTATATGTATAAAGTTTTAGAAAATTCCACTAACTACATTCTCCACCAATCAAATATCATTTTCATCCACTAAAGTCTCTTCTCATTGGTTGAAATATTCTATGGACACTTAATTTGGGACATCTAAAGATTCCATTGTGTACACTTAAATTAGGACGAAGGTAGCGGTAAATAAAACTAGCTCAAAACTTAAAAGCAAATTCTTTTATCTAAATCTGATTCAATCCTTGTTATTGGAATATGAGTACTGTTTTACTCAAACTATCATTTACTCACTGTTATAGATCTCCTTTGCCGAAAAAGCTCACTGTTAGGCTATGCACAATGGCGACCTAGTTCGTCGGTGCCACATCAGCTTTCTCTCTTCGACGACCTGACGACGACCTAGTTGCCACAGTGGTGACTTGTGAATTTTTCTTTTTTTTTTTTTTTTTTTTTTTATTATTATTATTTTTTTTTAATAATTCTTAGAAATTATCTATATCAAAGAAAGCTTATATTTTAAATAGTTTATTTTTTTTTAAATAAGCATTTAAAAAAAAATAAATTAGCCCATTTCTGACTATTTGAAACTATTTTTTGTGATATGCCTAAATTTAACTCACACCTCCAATAAATTTTAGTGGCAAGAAAAGCAGAATACGCAACAGTAATAACTAAATAAATACTCCAACCCAACCTTTCTTTAACGTGTATCCTTCATCTTCTTCATCAATTTCTTCCTCATTTTCTTCTTCATCATTTCCACTCCAAATTTTTATAAAAATCTGTAAATACAAACACATAAATCTGTACATAATTTTATAAAAAGGGTAAAGTTTGAGCTTGCACACTCGGTTGTGTGCTCAACCGACTTGTGTTTCCCTCTCTCCCCAACTGACGCCAACCGAAGCCTCCACACCGGCTCAACCTTGCTCGACCGAAGCATGCAACCGACGGCAACCGGCTCCACTGCGCATAGCCTTATAGATCTTGAACATGTGCTTTTTACTACTTTAAGGTTGGCCTTGGGCATGTATTCAAAGTTTCAAACACCCGCTTTGCCACTAGAGGCACGTAGAAACAAATAAGCGGCGTGTGCTACAAACTAGTCATTGCAAATGATCATATATAAATGTTGAGTCCGACTCTTCTTAGATGCATCAACTATTAGTTTGTCGAAAATTTGAAAAGTGGCCGATTAATTTCATGCTTTAGTACTTTTAACGATTTGTTTTTTCATTAATTATATATATATACTAAAACTCATTGGGGGATGAACAGTACCCCGCGCATGAACAGTACCGCGCATGAACAGTGCGCAAAAAAAAAAAAAAAAAAAAAAAAAAAAAAAAAAACTTTAGCAAATTCATTCCCGTGAATAAAATGATCGAGGGCAACGCACTCCCGTCGCAACGCGCGGGTTAAAAACTCATTGGGGGATGAACAGTACCCCGCGCATGAACAGTACCGCGCATGAACAGTGCGCAAAAAAAAAAATAGCAAATTCATTCCCGTGAATAAAATGATCGAGGGCAACGCACTCCCGTCGCAACGCGCGGGTTAACCCGCTAGTTAAGAACCAATTACCATTGTTCAATTTGTAAGGGGGTGGCAGTGGGTTCGGGGTGACTTTCGGTTTAGGTCATACCGATCGGTAACACCAATGCCACCAAATCGGTGTGGTGTGGGTGTATGGCAAATCGGTAATGTTCACTGAATTGGTGTGAGAGAGGGACAAGAAAAAGTAGCCGTTGAACGGCTAAAATTATGGTTGCCACTAAAAATCTATGGTTAGGTATGAGATGAGATGGAAAGATATTATTGATGGGTAATTATGTATAAATTAGGTATGGTGGCCCATAACTGTTAACTACCCATGTTTTTACATTGTATTAATCATCATGCTAAAAAGTTACAAAGAAACAATTTAACAGGTGGAACCTGAAGTTACCTTAGGGGGTGGCAACCATGACTCACCATACCTCATCACCATCAATAATACCATTCCACCTAATGTCATACCTCACCATAGTTTTTTAGTGACAATAGTCATTTCATACCTTACTCATTTTTTTTATTTTTTTTTAAACTCATAATTATATTAAACAATTAAATAAAAACATAATATTTCATTAATAATAATAAAAAAAAAAACATAATACTTAAGAAAAAAATTACATAATACTAAAAAAAAATATGCATCTAAAAATCCGTCGGCCATCCATATTTCTCCGCGTACTCACGTTTTTTGGCAATCATTAACTCTCGCATTCTCGGATCATTTATGTGATCGTGAGGTTGGTTATAGAACTTCAGTGCCCGATGATAAGCATTTTCTTCAACATTACGGATTTGTGCCGACAACAACTTTTTGGCCAAGTCATTCTTTGGATGAGGTGGAAACATTTTTTGCTTTCCTACCATCCATCTTTTTTAAAAGAATTAGTTGGAAAAAGAAATGAGCATAATGTGATTTGAAATGGTGATTTAAAGTGTATATTTATAGAAGATTTTTTTTTTAATTGCCTTGAAAATAGCCCAATGGCTATATTTTGTACCGTTGGCTAACGTTCTATTTTCAATTCCTTCCCAAACCGAATCGGCAAAGATCCCCGCTCCCCATACCGTGTAGCTCCATACCGCACGGGTGGCAACGGTATTACCTTGCGACATGGTGGCAAACCGAAGGCAAACCGCAACAGTTGCCACTGCTCTTTGATAAACGTCATATGCTCCTTGGAAGAACACAAGACTACCGTTGGTATGACATAAATAACATACATTTCAATTAATTAGGAAATTTAAATATTTAGAGCTCTTCCAACATTGAGTCAAAATCAAGAAATGTGTCATGTGAAACTAGTCAAAGCTTTGGCAGTTGGCAGCACCCCTGATTTTAAATGAACCAGATTTGATCTCCATTATTCATATTTAAATCATCCAAATAAAAAAATAATGACACCTAATTTCGGACTGTCATCGTATTTATAATTTTTTCTACTCAACAAGAACTCATAAACAAGTAACAACTATCCTATGCCATTAAGTAGTGAAAAAAAAAACTATTTTTTCATACTTATACAGCTACTATTGTATAACCTAATTAGAATTGCCTTATCAGAACTAATAGATGATAATTTTGTTGGGCAGTTTCATTATAATTGTGCCTGCATTTAAAAAAAAGGCAATTTTTTCAAAATATCTTACGTTTTCTTAGGGTGCTTTTGGTAAATCACTATCGGAATGTATCTATTACTTTTAAAGTCATTAATGGTGTTTGGTTTGTGGGACCGGTAATGAAATTGGTATATCATTACCATAGACTCATTACACACTTATTTGTTGTCTACGAAATTCATTCCCGCGGGCCTCTTTTAATTTTACTACAAAATTCAAATATCTATAAACTTTTTCATACCATATTTTATCAACAAACATAAACAATCGTAATGATACACTTTTTCATATCCATTGTCATTTTACCCCATACCAAATTCGATACCAATTGTCATTACTAGCAACAAACCAAACGGGCCCTTAATGTGTTTTGGTATTTGTAGCATTTAAGGGCCCGTTTGGTTTGTAGATAGATTTAGAATTTGGATTTGGATTTGACTTATATATTTTATATTTTGTAAATTAATATAATATTAAAATTGAAAGTTTTATTATTTAGAAAAAAGATAAAAAAAAATAGGATAAGTGGATATAGTTAAAATTGGCCCCACTAAACTTGTAGATGGGACGTCATTTTTCAAAATGGGCCAATTAACATGGGACTTTAGTATAGCAAATATTAGGGAATCATGCCTGAATTTGGGACTCACAATTATACACCAAACAACACATTTCAACTTTGATGCCAAACCCTACTAACAAAATCACTCAACCAAACGGGCCTTAAGTGTAATGTTTAAAAATTAAACACTTGCATCAAAGGAGATACATTCACTTGCTAGGGAACAATTAAATTCACGAGATAGTTAATTATTTTGAATGTATAAACAATTAATGTATGTCGGAATTTTTTAATATAGCTTTAAGAGCTATGTCAAATATTTTCCTTTCTTAATAATCTTGCAATTTTATATAATACTCTAGTACGCTTCATGAATGTAATTGTTCGTGCTAAAAGCGGGAGGTACGGTGGCCATACGTTTACGTCGTCTTTTCAGCCCAAAAATGTTAACGGCGCACGCCATCATCACCGGCGCCATAGGCTCTCGCGCCGTCACTATCACACAGCGCCGTTTTTTTTTTTTTTTTTTTTTTTTTTTTAACGTTGGGTAATGGCTAGTTGGCCAAAAAATACCATTTTTCAAATTTTTAGCTTTTATGAATCCTATGAAAACCTCCTTACTTTACCATTTTTCACACACTCTTTCAATTTGACTTCATACGTCACAAGAGGACGAGGACATACATACCACGTGAACGGGAAAAGGCGGAAAAGGTTTAATTGACGACTATTTTGGCAACGAAGAGACTCCTCCTAAATATACAACTTTTATGTTAGAAGCAGTTGCGGATCAAAAGTTAAGGATTTTGGCATGCATATTTTGGGGTTTCGGGGCAAATAATGATCTTAATGTGTTATATGGTTCCCCGATATTTGATGATGAACTTTCCGGTACAGCTCTGGAGTGTCCTTTTGATGTAAATAGACATACATACAAGAAAGGTTACTATTTAGCTGACGACATTTATCTGACATGGTCCGTGTTTGTCAAAACGTTTTCTGTTGCAAGTGGTGAAAAAACATTGAAATTCAAAAGAGTTCAAGAAAGTTCTAGAAAAGATATTGAACGAGCTTTCGGAGTCCCACAAGGTCGTTGGGGTACTATACGACAACCCGCACGTGCTTACGAAATTAACGCGTTGAAAAGGATCATATATTGTTGTATAATGTTACATAACATGATATTGGAAGACGAAGAGTACGAATAAGAGATATGTTCGTTGATCCAAGGCCGAACATTCCAACGTCGTGGACTAAAAGATGTGATATACATGTTAGAAAAAATAAAGAACTTCGAGATAGAAAAGTGCACGACGATTTTCGAACGACCTTGTGGAGCATGTAACGAACGTTGATTACTAGTTTGTAATGTTTAATTATTGTTTACGTATTATGTTTTTATTTTTATGTAACTTTTTATTTATTTATGTAACGTGTTTTTTTAATTGAATAAATTTATTTAGAATTGTTGTGTATAATTTTTTTTTATATAAATGAAAAAAAGAAAAGAAAAAGTTGTTCTATTGCACCACATTTTTTGATATCAATGATAACGGCCAGAATATGGTGCCATAAGATTTCTGGTACTATAGAGAGTTTTGCTGACTTTTTATGGCACGAGCTCTACGACACCATTGCACCCAGTGCTATAAGTGTAGGAAAATAAGCAGTTTGAATCACAAGCATTTCCCTCAAACTAAAAACATTCTTTATTCACAATTTGGAAAAACAATAAACTTGAACGGATATAACATGATGAAAATAATGTCTTTAATTGATCGTTTTAGTTATTACTTATTCATATTAAGTTGTTTGCTTTGCAATAAAACATATTCAAAGTCATCAATTTTCTGCAAAAAATATATATATAAACAAGTAATTCACATATCAAAGTTAAATATCTACTTTTCTTTTACGCTGCATTTCCGAGTTTTATTTTTGAAATAAGAGAAAAAAAGTGGGCAGAAAACAAAATACATTCGTGTTCTTGAGTTTTTTTAGGACAGAAGAGAAAAGAAAAAGAGAATAATTTTTGCTAAACTTCTCTCCAAAATTTTTTTCCCCAAAAGTGGGATGATTTGGAGAGAAGTTATATTAGGAAGATCTAATAACAAAATTACTTAAATGACCTGATAAAAAACTTAACTTTTATATATTATTAAGGGTATAATTGTAAAATCAATTGTTTTATATTTTTTTTTTCTCTCGTAACTCGGGAACATGATATAAAAAAATTAATTTCATTCATCTCATCTTCTTTTTTGCCCATTTTTAACTCTTCTTTTCTTTTTTTTCATTTCAAAACTTGGGAACAGAGTAGAGAATTTTGTTATACTGTACAACTTTATTTTCTTATATGTCGTAGTACCCAAACAAAAATATAACATGTGTTATTTATTCGAGAATTGATACTTACACTACATTTTTTGATGCATGCATCACAATTTGTGTATTACAGTTTGTACCGTACACTATTATAATGCACAAATTATGATGCATGCATCAAAAAATGAGGTGTGAGTATCACCCCTGATTTATTTGGTATCCTTTCTCATCCAAACTGTAACACGTTATACGTGTTAAAATTTTGTGAATAAGAAGTTAAGAGTAAATGTGCAAAGTTGAAGGAAAATTTTCTCTTGCGAAATTATCCCGAGACTATATTATCAATAAAAGATTGTTAAATATTCTTACAATATATTTTTATTTATTATTTTACATACACAATAATATTATATATAATATTTTAAGTCATTATTTATTTTCATTCAAACCGTTAATTCTGACACTTATCAAAATTCCGTAAGTAAAAAAATAAGTGAAAACAATTTTAAAGAGGAAATAGCATTTTCTATGGGTGAGCGAAAAAACCGAAAAGACCGAATAAACCGAAAACCGAAACCGAACCGAACCGAAAATAACCGAACCGAACAAATAACCGAACCGAATTTGCTAAAACCGAACCGAACCGAACTACTAATTCGGTTCTCGGGTTGGTTATGGGTTTGGTAGTTTGAACCGAAAACCGAATTCATATAAATATATATAATTTTTATATATTTATATGTATATTTATGTATTTTTATTTATATTTATATATAAATAAATATTATTAAAAGGTTTTCATAATATAATAAAACATTTTTTATGCTTGAAATATACTTTTTTGCTAAATATCTATGTATTTTTTTTTTTTTTTGAAAAATAGTGAAATTCGGGTTATTCGGGTCAACCCAAGAACCGAACCGAATTAGAATTCAACCAAACCGAGCCGAAAACCGAATTTGAATTTGCTTCGGTTCGGTTCTTGAGTTGACCTAAAAAATTGTTTTAACCGAATTAACCGAACAACCCGATAACCAAACCGATCAAGACTCCTGGCATTTTCCAATCAATAATTGTTTGGATTATAACAAAAAATAGTCAAAAATAATATGCTTAATAGTGATTTTTCAATTTTTTGAGATAATGTTATGATTTGAAAATGATGAATACGAAATCAAGGATGAAACAAGGTAACGTGTCAAGAAATAAGTGGAGGAAAGTGGGGTGGTAGCATAAAAACTTTTGGTCAAACGAATGACCAGATATGGCCGAACCCCAGTACAGTCAAACCAACACACTCACTGTCATGGTCAAGCTGTTTCCTCTTTTTTTACTATTTCATTTTTTTGTTTATTATTTTTTGTCCCAAAAGACCACAAATTTAGACCCCACATACCTTACCCACACGACACACCACTTCAATCTTTAATCACCATATAATATTCCACTGATTTATAAAATTTGCCCCTCTAAGTTCATCATGTTTGCAAAAGTGTTCTTAGTTACTTGTAAATATTTATCGCGGAAACAACTAAGTTACGCGCTTATAATGTATTCACAAATTGCTTCCCGTAAAACTGAACTTCGGACTCAACTAAAACAGAAACGTAGTGTTTGGTAAGTCGTAATCAAAGCCGTAATGAAAAAGATTATTACAATGTAATAAATAAATGTTGTTTGTTCACATTTATAAAATGTAACGATTCATTACAAGTAATGACCCATTACACCAAAACCATTCCTTAGGGGTCCTCTACTTTTTTTTCATTACATCTTGTAATGGAATCAAAATTACATAAAACTCCATCATTAATTAACCACATTAAATAAATTTTCTATCATTAGTGGTTATTTTAGTCTTTTTATTATCGATTCTATTACGTCTTATCATACAAACCAGACATGATTAATAACTACAATGAATCATTACATTACACTCTTCATTCCATTACATCGTTTATTACATTCAGTTGACATTTCATTTCATCTTACCAAGCGAACCCTAAACGGATGAGGTTTTTCCCTGTTCAGATTATCCAGAGAGCGCAGGCATTTATGACTCAGATATACGCGATTTTACCAGATTAATCCAAAAATCATCTTCGGCTATTACTAAATCACCCTCACATGTATATCTAGTGAGACTCTTAACTTCATATAAAGAAACTTAAGACACAACTGTAAAATGTCAAAACTCCGTGAATAAATTACGCCTTTTATAGTTATGATGTCCGCAACTACTAATGTGGTGTGTATTATTTGTTAAACTTATCATTAAGTATTGTCAAATGAATTATTATGTTAGGATGAAAGTATGTATGATTTGGATGTCTGTTTTATTTTTGAAATTTTAAATTTTGAAAATTTAAGTCAATGTAGTTTGTTTAAATTACTCTTAAGTAACTCTCAATACATCTTAAGCTTGATTAATTCTAAACTTGGCAACTTTTCAAAAACATGCATTGCATTAATTATTAGAAACACAGGCTTTGTATTTCAAAAAACACACGCTTTGCATTAAATGTCAAATCAAAATCACAATTTCGCAAGTAAAATTATTTATCGATATACATCGTCGCTTTGCACGGGTATATTTCTATTTAAAATGAATGGTAGATGAGTCTTCCAAATTCTCTTCCAATGAGAATCAAAGTTTACATTAGGAAAAATGGAATAAAATCTTTCATGAACATATTTTTAAAATTAGTTAGAGATTCTTTAAGAGAAGATCATGGATTTTATGGTGTTGGAAATGATGTTTGCCTTGTAAACAAATACTATGTATACTTGACAATTAAATTCCTTTCGATTTTTGGGAGTATATATACAGAGTTTCAAGCATTATAATATCATTAGAGACATGGATGACAAAACTTTCCATGGCAAGAGTGTTTATAATTTCTTTACTTACTAAGATAATAATGAAAAGTTAAGCATGCAACAGCAATATTCACATGGAATCTTAACTGAGCCTAGTGTAATAAAATTTGTCAGTAACTTCAAGGTTGTAAGTTGTACTATCTAATTAAGATTATTTGACTCGACTATCCAAATATTCTTAAAAAAAAATAGTAATGAGAATGATAATGACTCATTCAATATATCATTGTCTTGTGATGCGTGTATCACATATACTTGTTCTACAATTGTATATTCCGTTACGTAAATTTTCTTTAATGAGAAAACGTTTTACTTGATGGAACTTTGACAACTCATTGTATATCTATTCGATTATTGATGGAACATGTTAATGTCTTTTGATCCAACATGATATATAGGCATTTATGAAGCAAAATCATTGCTTTGATTTTTGGGATAAGTGTTTCTAAATGTATCTAAGTTACCCTGTTTTACTAAGTTGTGTATCAAAAAATTAATCCTCCTAAACAATGTAACGAATTTACTAATCATACTATTATATACATAATTTAACATTTGTTTAAAGATATTTACATAAATCGTCCTTGTGGCTAGGACCTAATTGCAACATCGTCCATGTGGTATATCACCACCCTCACACACACACAAACACATATACACACCTCACCCTCACCATTTTCTCTCTCTCCTTTGGATACCCTAGCCGCCGGCCACCAAAACCCACCACCACCACCACCACACCGCCGGTCTCCACCCTACACCACCCACCTCAAAAGACTCCCCACACTCCCCTCTTTACGATCTACTACTCCACGCGACCTAAAACCCTCCCCCACCTCTCGTCGTTCATAGTTGGATTGAAAGGGGTGTTTGTTTTGGATTTGCTTATTTCTTTGCTTTAAAGATTAAATGTTTAAGTTTTTTTGTTGTGTTCGGGTTTGGTAGACAACATCACAATGGTGGTTTGTTTTGAGTTGCGGTTCACAGAAACGACCCAAAAAGGGTGCATTTTGGCTTGTGAGTCACTGTCCACCAGCTCACCCAAGAGGGTGTGGGTTTGGTTTGGGTTCGTTTGTTTCAGCCACACCGCAAGATGGTGTTAGACTTATAGGTTTAGACCACCAAACCGTCACCCATTTAGGATATGTTTGGTTTGATTCTCGGTTTGCAACAAAAACACCCACAGGGGTGGCTTGTTTGGCTGGTTCTTGGTGAAAGCAGCCCCAAGAGGGTGTCTGTTTCTGCAATCCGAACCCTCAAAGGGTGCGCTTGGTTTGCTTGTCCTGACCCACCACCGAGAACCCCACTTCGGGTGCGTTTATATCTGCTGTCATAGCCACCCAAAGGGTGCGTTGGTTTGTTTGTTTCGGTCAACACGACAGCCCCAAGAGGGTGGTTGTTTGCGTGTAATAGCAGCCCCACAGGGGTGTGTCTGGTTTGTCTCTCGGCTCAGTACATCCACCAGCCCGACAAGGGTACATAGGCTGAGACCCTTATGGTCTCGGCAATACTTTGGAGATTGAAATTGTGTTGTTGTTGTTGCGTTGGGCGTGGGAAAGAAAGTCGAGACCGAATGGTCACGGCTAACCACAAGGACGATTTATGCAAATAAATTTAAGGACTGTCTTTGCAATTTGTTCCTAGCCACAAGGACGATTTATGTAAATATCTCTAAACAAATGATAAAATATGTATATAATAGTATGATTAGTAAATTCGTTATATTGTTTAGGAGGATTAATTTTTTGATACACAACTTAGTAAAACATGGTAACTTGGATACATTTAGAAACACTTATCCCTTGATTTTTATAGTGATGAAATAGCTACAAAACAATTTGGGGGTGAGCATCGGGCTAAGATTTGACCGGATTGGTTAACCCGGATCGAATCAAGATCGATTTAGGCCAAAACTTCAGATCGAGTGTTCGGTCCGGTCCGGGTTGGTCCGGTCTAAAAAGGCAAAACGGTCAGTTTGTACGTAAGATCAGATCGGACCAAACCGTTCCGAAACCAAAATAAGAAAATAATTGGAACCGATATCTGGCCGCTGGTCCTTCGATTCGGTCAAATTTGTGTCGGTACGGTCAGTTTTGGGTTTTGGGTTCTGCGATGCTCATCACTAAATTAACTAGTATGATTTACGATATTGTAAATGATATCACAATGGAAGTGAAAATAATGAAAGTTGAAGGGGTGATAGTGAAAGATGTAATGACATTGAGATGTGTTCATCTGGGGAAGGATTTACGAGATATGCTCACTTTTATACGGTCTCGGTTCGTGCGTGTGGCCCGGCAGGCTAACCCCAGTACTCCTCGTGCGGCGTTTTATTCACAAGACTTGACTACAAAAATCGAACCACGTGCGCCACTTCACATAACTCCTTTCTCATTCGTTCTTCATTCAAAATTAACAACTTTTTTAATCACTAATTACTGTATAATTCTATAGTAAGAATAAAAAAGAGGCCAAACTATTATTTTATTCATATAATTTGTTAATATGATTTAATTTTAAAAAAAGTTTTAATACAAACTTGATGTAGAAACATAATACTTTGTAGGGTAGATTTTTATCAACTATTTTGTGCGACATAATTGATACTTACAAAAATAAAATTTTACATTGTTACTTTGGTTGTCCTAAAGTGAGTATTCATTCTCAATTGCAAAAATACGAAATTTCATTTGTGCATAAATTAGTTATTGTTGATACAAAAGTTGGACGTTCCTGATTTGGAGCTCCGGTTCTCGTACCAATTGAGAATTGCTGCTTGAGACCTGCGCACTAAGAGACAAGAAACACCGTTAGGCTTACCGTGGGATTGTCTCCCACGATTATCCTCCGGCGTGAGAGTGAGTAATCGGTTTAGGGTTTTAGGAGTTTTAGGGTTATGAGATCGTACCTTAAACGAGGGATATGATTCCCTTTATATACGCACGGAATCCTTGTTGGTTCCGTGTTCCCCAACCTTCGGCGTATCCCGCCTAAGTTGGTTGGGAATGATTATCTTCTTATTTTAGAAGATATCATATATCTATTCCGTAAATAGATTTGGGCTTGGGCTTTCGTGAGCCCAAACCTTCATTGAAACTGGCCCAGTTCGTGCCGGGCTTGTTAGTATTGGGTTGTGGTCGGGTTTATGACCCGACACCAGACTATACGTCATCATGTCCCCCCAGTCTAGTATGCGCAGTGCGTAACTGCGGGTGTTAGACTAATGACCGTAATAAAAAACGTACGAAACGTACGAAAGAAACCATACACCGACCCGTAGGTGCAATGTATCGAGACATCCATGTGAATAGTCAATGCCTCGTTAATCGGGGGAAAGTTACTGCCCCGTGGTCACATCAAGCCATCTCAACCACATGATGAAGACTAGTGGAATCCACGTGTCGCCAATCGTGTGGTAGAGGAGAAGTATATAACTTGGCGATTCATTTTCACCGGATTCCTCACAGTAAAAAACGCCATCCACCATTTCTAAAGCATTTTAAGAGTTGTAAATCCAAAAGTAACCAACCACAGAGGTAACCGCGCGTGCGATATAGCAAAAAATTATATCACCATGGTTAAACAGTTGTCTGACTTCACCTCCGATCTTAATTTGATCGATCTGATGGAATTTACCTCAGATTACTTTATACCCCGGGATGTGCATCCAGTAGTTCCGGATGCGCGAGCCACGATTGCTGATTTCCCCGAAGGGAAAGTGGGTACACGGTTATTCGAATTTGCGAATCAACGTATGCCCCTGTCACGCTTTCTGTGCGATGTGTTAAACTATTATACGCTACACATATCGCAGCTACATTGTATCGGCGCGGCTAAAATTACCAATTTCGAGGTAAATTGCCATCTGTTGGGGATTAACCCCACCATCCACCTATTCCGCGCCTTTTATCACACGACGTGGGCGCATGGGTGGGTGTCTTTTTCAAAACGCGCCGGTAGACTGCAGTGCTATACGGATAAATTAGACGCCCTTAGGAATTGGAGGGAATACTTCTTCTGGGTAGATGATACATGTTTTCCTTGGAATTATGAGTTTTATACCCGGGGAGCATTACAGAGGGATGAGTACCCATTGCCTGGGTCTTATAACGTCGAGGATGCGGAACTGATAAATGCGAACCGCATCCCCATTAGTGCATATCCTGAGGGATTTTTGGTGCACATGGGAATCAGCCGTAATTATTTTGGCCCCGAAGATGAGATCCCTATTTTTTTAGACGCCAATGGCCAGGGTGGGTACTTATTCCTCCGTACTTCTGTGTCTAAATAATGTAAGCACAATCTTCGGTCTTTGTTGCGCATTATATAACCTGTTTGTATATGTGTTTTGTCTTGCGCAGAGATGGATCTATTCACCGTCGTACAGCTAGCGAAGCCCGTAGCCGCAAAGACAGGAGTACGACCTTTGAGGGATGACGAGGAGCCTATATTAGCTGCGACTGCAGGGCGTGTCATAGAACTGACTGCAGGGGATACAGGGACCAGTTCCTCCGTTGCAGTGGAGGCAACGCCTCTGCAGAGCCGTCCCAATCCTGAGGTGACTTCGCTGGTGGCGCAGTCATCGCCCGTAGCTGTAGCTCATCCTGAAGAGGAAGAAGAAGAAGAAGCTGCGCTTAGTCGCAAAAGGACCCGAGGAGATCATGGTGCGGGCCCTTCCAGGAAGAAACGTCCCGTGATTCAAACTGTGGAGTTGTCCTCCACTGATGAAGCGTCGTCGCACCCATCTGCTGATGACGCGGAGCCAAAGTAAGTAAAACCATGTATGTATAACCTTCTGTTAGTTGGTGAATGTGCTAGTTGTAATTCTAACATTGCGCTGGTGATCATTCGCAGGGTGGAGCAGGTCATAGAGTCACCTCCCAAGGCGAGTCCAATACAGTCAGCGCATTCTGAGCCGCCGAGCCAGGATAATGAAAACCAAGCTGATGCAGATGTGCCCCTGGATCAATTAGTTGAAGAATTGGTTCAAGTCTCCGCTCATCAGGCTTCGTTAATTGTGAAGCTGAAAGATCGAGTATCTGGTGGGGAGGACCAAAGTTCAAAGAAGGACCAAACAATAGATCTGTTGGAGGCGCAGCTGGCAAGCACCCAAGCGCAACTGGATAGCGCCCGTGCAGAGGCTAGTGATCTCAGCGCATATGCGCAAAAACAGGCCGAGGACAAGATGGCACTAATGTGTCAAATAAGTCAGGATCGTGCTGAGGCTGCCAGGTACAAGTCTGTGTGCCGCTGGGCCCTTAAACATCTAGAGCAGGGTAAGGAAAGTTTGTTTGCACAGTTGGGGGAGCTTGGGGCCACTGTGAGCTGGTCCTTGGAGGTGCAGGAGGCTAAACTGCGCAAGATGAGCATCGAGTACGACGAGGAGTTGTATCCTCAGCTCATGTCCACCATAGCGGAGCGCAGGTGGCTCATAGGCCACGGTCTTCGCCTAGCTGCCCTGAGCACCCTGGAATCGCCAGAGGTGGTGAATGCCTTTGGAGAGGTTGTGCAATGTGCTCTAGAGCGCGGTAAATCAGAGGCAGTGGAACAACTCCATGATGCAGAACTGTTGAAAGCACCTGTTGATAAAGTACCGGGTTATGATGCTGAATCATATGATCATTTGGTCGCTGCCATGCAAAGAATGAAAGACTTAGAGCTCCCAATGATTTCGGAGCTTGAGCGCGACCAAGATTATCCGATAAGTGTTATTATGGCAGGGTTGACATTGGCGCGTCATCGTGCTGAGGATGCCGACACCCAGCCGGACTATTTTTTGAAACCCCATGAGTCGCAGCTTCAGGTACCTGTGTTTGCGCGACCTAGGGATAGTCAGAATCCCTTTGCTTTAGAAAAAGAGGTGCCTTTGCAGGAGGTCTTGGAAGCGCATGCGACCCGCCTTGCTAAGAAAAAAGGTATTGCGGGCAAAGCTATTTTGTGTGGGGTTGGTGCAGCCCACTTGCCAAGGTCTGATGGAGTGCCAGTCAGTGTGGCCACCGTGTCGCATCAGGATGCAGATGTGTTGAAGAGTATCAGCGAAGTTAAAGATGCGACAAGTCATGTTGGCACTTCGTCACTTAGGCGTTGTAATAGCGTGTAGCGGATATGTTTGCTATCTTTTGTAATAACTCGTAGTTATAAATAAAGGTCTTTTTGTCGCTGTGGATATAACTAAAAAGTGTAATGTAAGCCTATCTGTTTGTCTTTGTATGTATGAAGAAACAAACGTGTAAGCCACTGCGAATGTAGGAAATTCATAGTCGTGTATGAAAATTATAGTATACTTGGAAAATAATTCTAAGTATTAAAGCATAATCGTGTATGTTATGATTCACAGTGTACTGTAAATATCGTATTAAGGAAGCAAGTGTCTTGGCTCCAAAGTTGTTAAACATGCACGTGTGCATTGCTGCGCACCCATCGTGGGGTGCGCACATATCTTATTCCAACGTCTTGAGAACAAGGTGTTTAACAAGGATGCGTGATCCGGTGTTGATGGGTTTGCAACCCTCTGACTCAACAAGTTAGTTAGTAGGTTAACTTATCCTTTTACCATCGTGGGTTTATTCGTAGTGCATGCACGCCATCGTAGGCAAAATAAAAAATTGTTAAGGCATACAGTATATGGAGATAACAACTTAAAATGTGTCGCGGAGTTAGCTAGAAACCGCGACGTTTTTATTAATACTTGCAAGTTTATCAAGAAATAACAAAGAAAACAGTAAATATGAGAAATAAAAACTGAGTACATGAATGTTTATTGAGCACTGAAAGTGCGGAGCGTCTGCGCGCTGTGCCGTAGCTATTCTTATAAGTAGCACCTCTTGAGGTTGCTGATATTCCATGTGCGCGGTAGGTCACGACCATTCAAACCTCGTAGCCGGTACGCGCCTGTGCCCGTTGCTTCAGTAACCTCATAAGGTCCTTCCCACTTTGGTCCGAGCTTACCTGTATCTTCAGCGTGGCTTGCCTCATTGGCGCGGTAGACAAAGTCACCTGGTCTGAATGAAACAATGCGTACCTTGGCATCATAGTATCCTTTCATTTTTGACTTTGACCTTGCCTCCCGTATGGCCGCGCGTTCGCGTCTTTCTTCCAGTAGGTCCAGGTCGACACGTCTTTCGTCGTCGTTTGTAGTCACATTGATCTCCGCAGTGCGGATAGTTGGCATGCCGATCTCAGTTGGTATAACGGCTTCTGTCCCGTATACTAAAGAGAAGGGGGTGTCCCCTGTGCTGGTTTAAGTGAGGTGCGGTGCGCCCATAGTACATGTGAAAGTTCTTTGACCCACCTTCCTTTGTGTTTGTCCAAGCGTGCTTTGATTCCTTCACCCAGGCTTCGATTTGCGCGTTCGACTAAACCATTGGTTTGTGGGTGCGTAACTGACGCAAAGTGTTGGGTGATGTTTAACTTTTCGCACCAATCTTTGAAGGGGTTGTCACAGAATTGTTTCCCATTATCCGAGATGATTTCTCCAGGTAATCCGAAGCGGCATACTATGTTGTCCCAGACAAAGCGTTTCACCTGGTTGCCAGTAATTGTCGCCACTGCTTTTGCCTCGATCCACTTTGTGAAGTAGTCTATAGCTACTATGAGAAACTTGAGACCGCCTGCTGCTATTGGGAAAGGACCTGCGATATCAATGCCCCATTTGTAGAATGGCCACGGCGCCGTGATTGGCGTTAACTCATGCTGTGGTTGGCGCGGTACGGGTCTGTGGACTTGGCAATCATTGCACTTCCTTATCAAATCCCGCGCATCCTTATGCATGGTTGGCCAGTAGTATCCCGATCGCATGGCGCGTGCTACAACGGACCGTGGTCCTGCGTGCATGCTACATGAACCTTCATGGATTTCTCGCAGCACATAATTTGCTTGTAAGGGGCCGACGCATCGAAGCCATGGTTGGAGGAAAGAACGTCGATACAGTATGTTGTCGCGCAATTCAAATCTCTGCGCTGTGCGCCGTATTCTGCGAGCTTCTGTCTGTTCTTGGGGTAATGTACCTTTGCTTAAGAATTCCGCAATCAGTGTCATCCATGTAGGACCATCCTCCTCTATGACTGCGGAGACTTCCATCTCCGATATTGACTTGCTTTTCAGTGTTTCCACCAGCACTTGCTTTGATAAGTGTGCGAAGCTTGTCGAGGCGATCTTGCTCAGTGCATCTGCTTTGCGATTTTCTCCTCTAGGGACTTGCTTGATAGTAAATCTGTCAAAGCCTTTAATCAGTGTCTTAGTCTTCTCAAGATACTGAATCATATTTTCTTCTTTGGCCACGTATTCACCCAACACATGGTTGGCCACTAGCCGGGAGTCCACATTTGCTTCCAAGTTACGTACACCCATTCGAGCTGCAATGCGTAGTCCAGCGATCAGGGCTTCATATTCTGCCTCATTGTTTGTCGAGGTAAATTCAAAACGCAGTGCGTAAGTGAATTCCATTCCCTCTAGGTTTGTGAGAATAAGGCCAGCTCCTGAGCCATCCACGCATGAGGACCCGTCTGTAAACAAAATCCATGGATCTTGTAGTTCTTTCTCGCTTGGTGTAGGTACCTCGTCAGTATCTGGCTTCTCGATGATGAAGTCTGCCAGGACTTGTCCTTTTATTGCGGTACGTGGTCTGTAAGAGATATTATGTTCGCCTAGCAATACACTCCACTTCTGGAGTCGTCCTGACGCATCGGGTTTGGAGATGATCTGCTTGATGGCTTGATCTGTGATTACCGCTATAGGGTGCGCTTGGAAGTACCGGCGCAGTCGCTTGGCGGCAAACACTAATGCCAAGACCAACTTTTCCATGGCACTATAGTTCATCTCCGTCTTCTTGAGCGCTTTGCTTACAAAATAGATAGGGGTTTGCACCGAGTCCCTATCTGTTAGTAGCACTGCACTGACTGCCCCATGAGTTACTGATAAATACATGATCAGCTCTTCCCCTGGTCGGGGTGCCACGAGTGTTGGGAGCGTTGCTAGATGCTGTTTGAGTGTGGTGAACGCTTCTTCCGCCTCCGTCGTCCACCGAAAGTCACCCTTTTTTATACACTTCTTGAGTGTTTTGAAAAGAGGCAATGACTTTTCTGCTGATTTAGACAGGAACCTGTTGAGGCCAGCCAGTTTTCCATTGAGGGATTGGACTTCCTTCAGCGTGCGTGGTGAGGGAAGTTCTATTACTGCCTTTGTCTTTTCCGGACAAGGTTTTATGCCATCAGGTTCTATTAAGTACCCTAAGAACATGCCTTCGGTAGCGCCGAAGGTGCATTTCTTAGGATTTAGCTTCATGTTGATCTCTCGTAGAGTCTTGAATGTTTCTTCTATGTCGCGCACAAGTTCATTTTCAGTATGGCTTTTTATGACCAGGTCATCCACATAGACTTCCAGATTGCGGCCCACCTGTTTTTCAAAGGCATTGTCTACCAACCGCTGATAGGTGGCACCCGCATTCTTCAAGCCAAACGATATTTTTGTGTAACAGTACACGCCTTGGCTTGTGTGGAAAGCTGTCTTTTCCTCGTCTTCCTGGGCCATTTGTATCTGGTGATACCCCTTGTACGCGTCAAGAAAACACTTCAACGGGTATCCACACAAGGACTCTATTTTCCAATCTATCTCTGGTAATGGATAGCAGTCCTGCGGGCATGGTTTATTAAGGTCGGTGAAGTCTACACACATTCGCCAGCTACCATCGCTTTTTTTGACCATTACTGGATTAGAAAGCCAGTCGTGGTAATAGACTTCACGCATAATTCCCGCATTTACCAATTTCTGTACCTCTGTCAGGATTGCCTGCGCCCTCTCTGGAGCTTGGCCACGCTTCTTCTGGCGTATCGGTGAGTATCCTTGTCGGATTCTAAGTTTATGCTCTGTGATCGAGCGTGGTACTCCAGTCATGTGTTTTGGCTCCCACGCGAAAATATCCACGTTCTTTTGTAGGAGCGCGCACACAGCTGCTTTGCCGTTGTTCGACAATGACCCTCCAATGGTTATTTCCTGGTCTGGGTATTCTGGGTGAATTGCGACCTTCAAGTTGGGGACTTTGGCCGCGCACTGTTTCGGGATTGGTTTCATTTCGCATGTAACCGTGTTACATTCTCTGTTTGGTACCGTGGCATTGTAGAGAGTGACAATGCCCCCTTCTACTGGGAATTTAAGCATCCCGTGCGCTGTTGATGGCACCGCGCGCATGGCTGATATCCCTGGTCTCCCAATAATGCCATTGTATGACGAGGGGGATTTGATCACCATGAAATCCATCCAGGTTGTCGTAGAGTGGTCTGCGTTGCCAACGCTGACTAGTAATCGCAGCTGTCCCATGGGCCATATTTTTTCACCTGTGAAACCGGTGAGTGCTGTGTTGACCGGATTTAACTGACTACGTATTTCAGGTCGTAGTCTTCTGAAGCAATGCTCATACATGATATTTGCCGATGCTCCACCATCGATGTACATGCGGTGTATGTCGTGACCACCCGCACTGATTTCAATGGTGAGGGGCTCTGCTGCTGCGTTGTCCGCAGTTAAAGTAGGGAAAGAGATTTCACTTCTTCGGGAAAACTCCTGGCTGACCTTTTGTCTAGTGGTTCGTTGCCACGTCTGTATCATGTAGATTGTGTCGGCCTTATCTTTGGGTGTCTCCTTCTTGCTTCCATTCTTTTGCTTATCTCTTCCCTCCTTAATGTTTTTAACTAGGTGGTCCAGTCTACCCTCCTTGACCATCTTGTCGATGAGTTGGCACAGCTGGACACACTCGTTAGTGGTGTGACCCTTTTGCGCGTAGTAGTCACAGTATCCATTCCCAGTGCGCCGATCTTCTGGTGTACGCATCTGAGGCGGTCTTGGGAAATTCGCTCCTTCTGCTGCGAGTATTTCCTTTGGGGTTTTGATCAGGGGAGTATACCTGTCATTATCTCTGTCTCTGCCGCTCCTCTGGCTGCGATAGCTCCTATTACGGTTATTACATCGGTCGTTGGATTGTCTCCCAGGTTGTTCCTGTGACCGGTAACTAGAATGGTTCTTTCTGCTATCCGCCGCGGCGGCTTCTCCCTGGACAAAAGACCGAGAGCGCTTCATGAGTTCATCAAAGGTCTCAGGGATCTTGTCGTTTAACCTCTTGATGAGTTCTGGGTTATTAATCCCATTCATGAAGCCCGAGATCTTTAAGACTTCAGGGCATGCTTTAACCTGCATGCATTCATCTTTGAAGCGTTCCATGAATGCGCTCGTGGATTCTCCCTGGTTCTGTTTTACCCTGGCGAGTTCGACAGGATTTTTAGCACACTTTTTGCGTTGAGTAAAATTTAGGCGGAACGCCTTTCTCAACTCTTCAAAACCATTCACGCTCCTTCGTGGGAGTTTGTTGAACCAGTTCCGCGCGCTTCCCACCAGTGTGGAATTAAACATGTGGCACCAAACTGGTTGTGGCCAGTTTTCGATGGTCGCGGCTGATTCAAAAATTTTTAGGTGATCGTCAGGATCACCTGTCCCATCATAGGTTTTAACATTTGTAGGCATGCGCCTTTTCTTGTTCTCAGAGAAATCACTAATTCTTCTGGTGAACGCATCCACTTTCTGACGGCGCCATGGGAGAGACATGTCTTCCTCTTGGCTATCGCGTCTGCTTCTGGATTTCCAATGCCCTGTATCACTATCCTCGTTGTCCGAGGAGTTGTCAGAAGATGAATTTACCTTCTTATGGCGCTTGCGCCGGCTATCCTCATAATCTGACTCATAGTCTGGATCTGAAGGGCTTTCACTTGGCGAATACTTTCGTCCCAGTCTATCATGTACTCTACGGCTACCCAGTCTGGCGTAGACACTGGTACGCCGTTCTTCTCTATCACTATCACTCAAGTGTTGCGAGTGAGATGTCTCATCACCCTCGATTCTCCTTCCGATTCTGTTGAATACTGGGGGTTTATGACCGCTTCCTCTGCGCTTTTCCTTCTGGTGGCGCAGTGGAGAAGTATCGTATTCCGAATCGAAATTGAGTCGGGCTTTCAGGTTCCGCCCTGATCTATTCTTCTCTTCCTCTTGCATGAGGGCAGCCAATGCTTCGTAGTTTTGGGATACGAAAGCTTCTGGTGCTAATTCTGGCGCGACTCCCTCGAGAGTGAGTGCGTTTGTTTCTACCGCTGCATTCTTATCCCGACCTGGTGCCTCTGGTACCTTTGTCATGTCAGTTTCTAGCACCGATTGAAAGGGAGTAGTAAAGACGGTGCGCAGTGGGTCTACTCCACTCGTGGTGGTTGTAGTGACTTGGGTTGTTCCCGAGTGCGGTTCTACCAGAGGGAAGATCAAGTCTTGACCTGACCCCTTGTTTTTAGCAGCGCTGGTTGTCCCAGAGGTCTGCTTAGGGGTTAGTCCACTCTGCGACTTCTTCCCCATAAGATCTGACTGCGATCGCTGATTGCCGTGTTTTGTCATTCTAGTGTCGATTCTTAGTGTAGTGTCCCACGGATGGCGCCACTTGTTGATACAAAAGTTGGACGTTCCTGATTTGGAGATCCGGTTCTCGTACCAATTGAGAATTGCTGCTTGAGACCTGCGCACTAAGAGACAAGAAACACCGTTAGGCTTACCGTGGGATTGTCTCCCACGATTATCCTCCGGCGTGAGAGTGAGTAATCGGTTTAGGGTTTTAGGAGTTTTAGGGTTATGAGATCGTACCTTAAACGAGGGATATGATTCCCTTTATATACGCACGGAATCCTTGTTGGTTCCGTGTTCCCCAACCTTCGGCGTATCCCGCCTAAGTTGGTTGGGAATGATTATCTTCTTATTTTAGAAGATATCATATATCTATTCCGTAAATAGATTTGGGCTTGGGCTTTCGTGAGCCCAAACCTTCATTGAAATTGGCCCAGTTCGTGCCGGGCTTGTTAGTATTGGGTTGTGGTCGGGTTTATGACCCGACACCAGACTATACGTCATCAGTTATTATCTAGAAATTATTAAGGTATGTCTGTTTTTTAAGTGTGCATTTAAATTAGACGAATAAAGTATATTGTATTATTTAGCTTTGTCGAGTTGAGCTAATTATTTGTGAAACTACAATAATTTGATTAACATTCTTCATTTTTCAAATACTTTTTATCATAATGTTAAAAAAGCATAGGCGGGGGAATTGCATATATATTCCTCCAAAGGTGAATAATTCCATATATATCCTTCTTACAAGTTTTTGATGCACATAGTACAATGATTTTTATGCATGTAAATGATATATATGCAATTTTGCATCTTTGGAGAGATATATATGCAAATGACCCTAAAGCATATAACTTGACTAACAAAACTATTCCTTAACTAGAAAAAGCCTCTTTTTCTTTTCACTACATCCAATATATCTCGATAAAACTTGCATAGAATGATGCACATGTGTGAGGACCCATTTAACCCAAAGTCACATGGTGAGAGGGCTATTTATGTCATTATTCCAATTCTGGAATTTATAATTTCGTAATCAAAGGCATTTGAACTGGAAACATCAAGTCGACACGTGCTACCGTTACCACGTGTAGAGCGGTCTAAATGGCTCATCTACCGGTCCCAAAACACTCAATTACTCAAACATCAAACTAATTTTTTATTTGATCAACATATTTTAAAAGGGCAATTTCATATTTTTTTTAGTTGAAAAATTTCATACACGGTATATAGATGTGGCAATTTGTGCCCAAAATCAAAAGAATGGGCTAAATGGGCAACCTTTTAAAAGATTTGGGCACATTTGGGTCCCCTCCTTTTTTTTGAAATGGGCATGTATTGCCCATTTAGAAGTTAAATGGGCATAACGGGCACATGTTTTTCTCGAACATTAGATTATTTTTAAAGAAAAACTTACATTTTATTTTTTAAATATAAATGAGGTGTTACGTTCGATGAATTTATTTCGTCATTTTTGGTCTTTTTAAAAGCGATTCGTATAACATGAGCCCGTTTGGCCCGTGCCCGTTTAGCCCGTGCCCGTTTGGCCCATAGCCCGTTTGGCCCGTAGCCCATTTGACCCGTAGCCCGTGCCCGCCCGGCCCGCCCGTTTTGCCGCCTCTAACGTCTAAAATATGTAGTGCAAATATTGTATATTATGTATTTAATATTTGTATAATATACATAAAATTAATAATAAAAGTAAAATCATATATGAAACTAATCTTATTTTAAAATATGTTTTGAAATAAAAGTTAAATATTTTCCAATTAATCAATTATATTGGTTGGTTTTACCAGCTAGTAAAATAATATATTATTAGCGATTAATAAACGTCAAAGTTAAACAAAAAATTAATCAAATTTATTTCATAAAAAGTTAATAATACAAAAATATTTAACAAAAAATATTTGTATACTTAAACTTAGCATAATATATTATGATTAAAAAATAAAATTTATAATTAAGATAAGCTTAATTACAACTCATAAAGCCGTGGTTAGCAAAACTTTAAATTATAAGTATTACAATTCTATCATAAACTATTTTCATGATACATCATTTCCTTATCTAGAAGGTTGGTTTTTTAATTTAAATTACTCATGAAATTATACGAGTTTTAGAACAACATACCTAATCTTGCCGAAATAAATGCGAGAAAGTAGAATATATGCTAGTTTCGATGAAGTTAAATATGGTAATAAAATAAAAGTAAAAATTATACTGATTTTAATATAAAAAAATGATTGTTATGCTTACTAATCATGCCTATAACTGAACTTAATGATTTAAGTAGTTGATTTAAAAAACTAGAAGGGTACTCGCGCAATGCGGCGGCGGGTACCCGGTGATTATTTTTGTGACGAGCAGTCCGGTGGTTGCGGTGTAACTGTGGTTGAGGAGATGACCGGTGGTGGTAGTGTAACACTGTGCGGATGGAGAGGTCCGGTGGGGTTGTTTCACTATAGTGGTGGTGTAATTGTTTGTGTTTTCTGTGGATATTTAAATAAAACAGGCTGTTATAAAATAGGCTGCACATAAAGACCTTTAAATTATCAGTTGTAACATATGTGTATGTATTGAACACTATGTAGACATTTTTATTAAAGGGCTTTTAAAAGCCTTAAAGTCGTATTGACCATTTTGTATTAAAGGGCTTTTATTACAGAACGTATTGATTATCACAATTAAAAAGTATTGACCAATATTGTCAACAATATTTACTAAATGACTTGTTATTTCTTAATAAAAAAATGTTTTTTTTCTTACAAATTTTAAGACTACTTTATATAGAAAATTCCAAATCTTTTATAAAGTAGTATAAATGATTGGTGAAAATTTAAAAAAAAAATTTATTTAATATAATTATACAAGTGATTTATGCATTAACTTTATATTTAAATTTGTGTCGCAGATCTAAATAAATAGCATTACTCTTTAAGAAATATTCATGACTTCTTTGCTTCATTGCTTTGTGATAAGGGCATTCAACAAGGGCACCCTTCAACAATTGCCCTTAAATTAAAATTCTCTCCACACACACGCACAGGTTCTTCCAATCTGGGTCTCTTTTCAATTTTCATTTTTAATAAAACCAACCCACCCTTTTTATCGATTTATTTTAATCACATAACCTCACTTTTAAAAAAGGTCATTATAGATCTCTATGTGTTTGTTTAATTATTATTATTATTTATATATTCATTGACTGTTCCTCTATTGGTTTTATGATTCAATACAACCTTTTAAACCTTTGAATACGACACTTTGATTTTAGTGTTATCAGTCTTTTGACCAAAAGTTGAAAATTTTGTTAAAGTGACTCATACCCACCTTACCTTACCACCCACATTTTTATTTTTCTTTTTTTGTATATCATAAAATGCCTGTGTGTAATGGGGTTAAGGGTCAGGTTCTAGATCTTGATACTGCTGTAAAAGATGGTTATTTGGGTGGTGGGATAGGTTTTGGAGGGGGGTTTGCTGAGAAAATGGATCTTAATAAAATGATTGAAGAGTTAGTAGATTTGCAAGATGTGCCATCTGTGTTTATCTGTCCTATTTCTCTTGAACCAATGCAAGATCCAGTGACTCTTTGCACAGGTCAAACTTATGAAAGGGGTAATATCTTGAAATGGTTTAGTTTGGGTCATTTTACTTGTCCTACCACTATGCAAGAGCTTTGGGATGATAGTGTTACACCTAACAAGACACTAAGTCAGTTGTGTCATACATGGTTTTCGCAAAAGTATGTGCATATGAAGAAGAGGTCTGAGGATGTGCAAGGGAGTGTTTTGGAGGTTTTGGATGGGCTTAAAAAGGTTAAGGGTCAAGCACGTGTTAAGTCGCTTAAGGAGCTGAGGCGAATTGTGGCGAACCATGTGAGTGCTAGGAAGACGGTTGTTGAAAGAGGTGGAGTTAGTGTTTTATCCGGTTTGTTAGGTCCTTATACTTCTCATGCTATTGGTTCTGAGGTAGTTTCGATTCTTGTTAATTTGAGCCTTGATTCGTGTTCAAGGTTGAATCTTATGCAACCGGCTAAAGTGTCGCTTGTGGTTGATATGTTGAATGAGGGTTCGATTGAGACAAAGATCAATTGTACTAAATTGATTCAAATGTTGATGGAAGAAGACGATTTTCAAGTGGAAATTGTGTGTAGTCATAGTTTGTTGGTTGCGTTGATGAGGATGGTTAGAGATAAAAGACACCCAAGTGGGAATTTGCCGGGGTTAATGCTGCTTAAGTCGATATGCTCACATACGCAAGCGAGAAGCTTGATTGTTAGTATAGGGGCTGTTGGTCAGTTAGTTGAGTTATTGCCTGGATTTAATCCCGAATGTTTGGAATTAGCGTTGTTTATCTTGGAAGGTGTTTCGTCTATAAAAGAAGGTAAATTGGCTTTGAGCAATTGTTCAAACACTATACCGAATACGGTTAAAGTATTGATGAGGGTTTCTGAAAGCTGTACACAGCTTGCTTTGTCGATTCTATGGTCAATTTGCAAGCTTTCCCCTGAAGAATACTCATCGGTTGCTGTTGACGTAGGCCTTGCAGCGAAATTGTTACTTGTTATCCAGAGTGGTTGTGACCCGTTGCTGAAACAGCGGTCAGCTGAACTATTGAAGCTATGCAGCTTGAATTACTCAGATTCAATTTTCATTTCCAAGTGCAAGCTAACCAGAACTATTAGGTGAAGGCAGACCACGGGGCGCAGACATATCATTATTTGAACCCGCAAAGACGCTTACAAGCCTTGGTGAATGAATGTATATAGTTGATGAAGTTCGATTTGGAGCCAAAGATGGTGCGAAAAAGATTTCAAGATTAGGGCTTTACAATCACAATTTGTAATTGATAAGTGGTTGTTATACTCAATTCAGTTTACTTGTTTTGGCTTTGTGGAAATTATTACCAAGGGTAAAAAGATCAACTTTTTTTGGTTCAATTCATTTCTTTCTATTTTTATCTTTGAAATATTATTTCAGTTTACAATTTTGGAAATATAAATATTGATCTGGTCTTCTGTTCAACAAATGGTTTGTTGAGTTCATGATGCTTGTTGTTGATGTTTGTTATGATTGTTGGACTTAGATTCTAGTTAACAAAAGCAATGCAAGTGAAAATGAATGAGTGAATAATTGTGGTGTTTGTGGGTGGGTCAATTTGGTCAGAAAGTATGGACCATTGTGTTTTGACATTTTGCTAGAAGAATATCAAGATTGGACCCATGTAAAAAACTCATATTTCAAATCAATGATGACTACTTGGAGATGAAAAGAAAGTTAAGTAAAACTTTCACTGTTACTCATGTCTCATTGTCTTAGATTCGATTATGTTGGATATTTTTCAATTAACTTTTGTGAGTTGTCTTAATATTTGTAAAAGATAAGAGTTTTGTCTAGTTTGAATGAATTATGCACTTTGACCAATCAAATAATTGAGATTACTACTACCTCCGTCCCAAAATAAGTGTCCTCTTTTGACTTTTTGAAGTCTTATTTTTTCAACTATAATCTTAAATATTTTCATTTGTGTTATATAATTGTTGTTGTAAAATATATGACTGGATTGGTTTTAAAATGTATTTTTCATTGATATAATTTTCATCAAGTATTGTATAACACAAACAAAAATATTAAATATTAAAGTTGATAAAGAAAGACTTTACAAAGTCAAAAGAGGACAATAAATTTGGGACGGAGGGAGTAATAATTAAGTGAAGCACAAACTGAGCTGCATCTGCATTAAATTGATACTAGTACTTAAACATGGTTGGATCAGTTGGAAAACACATCTTCTTTGAATAGAGAGGTCGAGGATTTGATCCTTACTCTCAGCAAAGCAAAAATGTCGGAGTTTCTCTGAAAGCAAACTTTCTATCTTCGGGTAAGGGTAAGGTTGTCTACATCTCACCTCCTCCATACCTCATAAAAGACGAGATTGGGTTAACATTGATTTTTTACTTAAAACTCGTAAATCAAATATGTTAAACAAAACTGGTTTCACATAATAGGCTTTAATCCTAATTTAGTGCCATGTTGTGGTTGCATACAAATAACTTGAAATTTGACAAAATGAAATACATTAAAAGCACTTGCAACTTTTTTTCTTTCTAGGTTACCAAGTCTTAGTCAGATTGAGACCACACTTCTAATCCATGAGTGTGAGGGAGAGGGAGAGTGTGAGACCAGCTTGTCACCCATTGCTTCAACACTACATGTGAAAGCTTACATCTTGCTTACCATCACACACATGTGTGATCTTTTAATAAATATTTATACAGAACGATACAATTATTATATTCAAAGAGCATAAACTTCAACATAAACATTTAATGTACTTTCATTTATAATTCAAATTCTTTTTTCATTGTTATGTATCAATCCACTTTGAGTCTTTGATATACACACTTGAAAAAGTCATCAAAATTGGAAGTCTAAGACTCGATAAAATTTAGGAATGTATGTAATGTACGTTTGGCAATAAAAAAGATCAGCTTTTTTAAAAGGTCATTCTTATGTTCTTCCACAATGATTCGTCAATTTCCCTACCATTGTTGTCCCGTGATGGCAGCTTGGCACATGCAACTTAGATGTAAAGGTAACGGGTTCAAGTTACCTCTTCATGTTTTTCTAGTCTTAACATGATTTACTTCCTCAATGTTGGTCAATGCAAGTATGCAACAGGCGGTGGAGCCCACAGAAGGTATATTACCGTTTTAACACTCTGTCATTACAAACTAAACCCCCGTTAATTAGTCGGTCAAAAATTGGAAAACATACTTGAAGAAAGGGTAGCATACATATACGCCAGATGTCAAGATTGGGTGAGCAGAGTGGGAACACATACTAGCATATTAGAGCTTTGGGTGTGGCTTCGCCGTGAGCTCGCCACTCCAACGTGGCTTGCTCGCCGAACCTCGCCACCATACCACATCCCTTCGCCATATCTCGCCAAATGAAGGCTCCTTGTCTGCACGACGAGGGTTCCTCTTGTCTTTGTTGTCAATTTTTTTTCCCTAAACTTGTAAATGTTTATATATTTAGGAATGTTTTAGAACTTGTAATGTTTTATTAAACAACACATTGAAAATACAAATTACGATTAATACAAACTACGATACGGAAATAAAAATGAAAATACAAATTACAATGAAAGTCTGAGTTATAACCCTCCTCACTCGAGTTATAAATAACATACCACAATACATTATTATTCACACACTTCTATATCTAACCATTTTATAAAATTGTTTCAAAGTTCAAACATTTGAAATGAATACTCGTTGGTCAAAAGAAGAAGAAAACTTGCTAGGTGAAGTTTTTCTAGCGTGTTTATTTTCGTATCGTTTATGTTTTTTCGTATATTTATTTTATGTTTCGTAAGGTTTTTTAATATGTTGTAATGTATTTTTATTTTTAATGAAATGAATTTAGTTTATTTGACAATTTGAATAAAAAAATAAAGTTGTAAGTGATGGACCCAAATAAGTAAGTTGAAGTTAGTCGTGATAAGTTGTAAAGGGAGGTTTGTTAAAGTGATGTGGCATCCTGTGGGCCTCAGATGAGGAGTTTTGGTGTATCAAGACACTCAAAGCTCTTATCGTGGTTTGGGCTAGAGTATTTTAAATGAGTTGGCAAACATAATGAAGTTATAACTTGTATGGGCTCCAATGCATTCCTAAATTAAGCCCATAGACTGCAATCTACGTACCTAACTGTCATAACCCACCACCAAGGACATGGCTTTATATGATTATTCTCCAAAAAGGTTGGAAAAATACATCATCATGTAATGCAATTTGTTTTACATTTATGCTAAAGTTACATAAACGTTAAAAGTTTTGATAAAAAACTCGTGAATCTTAAATTATGGCATATTTCACTACACTTCTGTCATAATTTAATTCTGAGAACCTACCTTAAGTTAAAGTGACAGCAAATCAATATCATATGATTCAACTTAGAAATTATTCGATTCAGTTTCAATAAAGAAAGAAGAAATTATTTGATTGTATAACTCATAAAAGATTTAATCCAATGCGTTTCTGAATCTTGAACCTATAAAACTTGCACTAACAATAAACATATCGTAATTTTGGCACGAGGCAGCGTGGCTAGTAGGGTGACTAGTGGGTGTTGAGGCACTCCTAATCATCGCACTTCATCGTTAGTTATTTTGAGTAAAAGACGTTTTTCTACTTGTTTTTACATTTAGCCCCCTTATTCTATAAATAAAACTATACAATTTAAAAATGAATAAAAACAGTAGAAGAAAACACATTATTACTATGACTTTTTACGTTAAACATAACTAGCTTTTTTTAACTAAAAATCATAGCTCTGCCCTGATCACGATGGATAGAAATATGTAACATCACCATCAGTCATTAGCCAATATCTTCTTGAGACTAAATAAGCCATCATGATAATTAATGTATGTATTTTGCTTCTACAAGATTCTAAGGATGCAATTTCTAGATAAAGGGTCTAATTTCCTTAGAAGGGTCAAAGATTCCAATTCAATAATTACATTATATACTGCAAAACTAGTTATATACTTTGTGTACGCAAGAGATTTTTGAAATAAATCTTACTTAATTATTTTGATATAAGTTATGATATATTTAAATTTTATTTATTTGTACATATAAATTTTGTATTATCTTATTTTAATAATACAATTAATTAAGAATGTAAAATTTTATTTTGTGAATTTCTGTTTTGGCATAGAAAACATGTCCAGATGCATATACGAAGTTACTAAAAAAGTTTCTTTAATAACTTTATGTAAGGTCTTTTATATTTATATAGTTATAATATCTATGCACGCACAAGTTTTACATTAAATTTTGATTATGTACTAATATCGATTAATGTTTTGTATAGATTTTTGTTGGGCGAAAAGTGTAACTTTGTTTAACTGTAATTGTGTTGAGGTTGATATCTTTTATATAATAAAGGAATTACATCATTTCGGAGTGATTTTGTCAATTCATTCTTATTGAAAAAACAATTGGGCCAATAAGAGACCTCGATTTTGCCACGTAAGCAAAATCGTGTGATGTGATTGGTTAATAAAAGTCAAAATTAAATTGATTTTGGTCAAAATTTAACAAATTTGGTTGATAAAAAAAAACACATAAAAATATAGGTGTCAAATTTGTGAAAACAAAAACTTAAAAAAAGAGGAGGTAATTAATAAAACTTTAGTGGTTGAATTTTTAAATTTTATATAGAGTTAAGTGTAATATTATTAGTCTCCATATTTTTTAATAACTTTGGATTATAAACAAATACCCTCTTATACTTTATACCCTTTATATTTTCTATCTTAAAAAATACAATGTATATGTTGTTTTAAAATAACAACATATAAATTTGTATAAGATTATAAGTATCAATTTTTTTACTATATACTCATTTATTTCATTTTTAAAAGTTTAACCTATGTGGACATGAGTTTACATTTTAAATACGGCTAAATTACTGAAAACGAGAATATAATTATCAAATTGTAAGCACGGATTAATTTAATATAAAAACAAATATACGCGATTGTACTTATAACAATGACTCATGTAATTCTTATTTATTTACATAAGGATATCTAGAAAAACATTTTTAAAAAACTATAAGGAGTATACTTTAACTTTATCAACGCTTATTATGTGCTATTAAACTTGCATCATGTGTACAACATAATATCAGTTGTGAAACTTAAATAATAACATCAACATCTTTGTCAGCTAAATAAAATTAAATCTTGAGTTACCTAACAGAAATTTTAACAAATATCTTACCAAATTTTAATGGATATTAATGCATAATAAAAAACTCGTGTATAAGTATTAATTGTACTTATATCACAATTTTCATGAGAAATTCTTATATGTGTATATACTGAATTAAAATATTAAAATAAATTTGATTTATGTGTAAGTTTCATGCGTGCACGAAACTTATAACTATATAATTATATGCAATTACATTTAAAGACACAATATTCAGTATTAATATAAAATAAATTTTTTTGTCAAAACCATGTGCGTGCACAGGTATTATAACTAGTTGTTAAAATATAGAGATATCATGTTTTAAACATTATGCGTGTTTAATAGCACGTAATAAACCTTAAAAATATTTTTCTGTATATCATTGTTTAAATTTTAAAAAGTAATTAAATGCGTCGTTGCTATATGCATAATATCGTGCTTATATTTTCATCACACAGTAACCCGTGGGTCATGCCTTTATTATGATATTTATATTTCTGTTAATAATAATTTTAGCCGTATTTAATTTTTAAACGCGTGCTCGGATATGTTTGCTTAATCTCATGAAGGGAATAACATGAGTTGTTCGTATGTGTACGATCTCGTGTATTTATTTACATTTTACAGCAACTCATGCTTTTATTTCGATATTTATAATTCAGTTCACATACATTAATTTAATATATAATGATAATAATATTTATAAACAACAACAACATATGTGTTATGTTTAAAAAAAAGTGCATAGGTTATTTAAATTTATAAAGTTATTAAAAAACATGAAAATTGATAACTTTACTCAAGTTATATAATTTATCTAAAAATTTAACAACTAAAGTTTTTTAAATTACTTTTCTTTTTTCAAATTAACATATGTGTTTTTATACGTATTTTTTTTATAGATGTAATTTAGATGAGTTTGACCAACTTGTTTCAATTTTGGCTTTTATTGGCTAATAAAATAACTCTATTTCTTTTACGTAGCAAAATTAAGCACTCTTATTGATCCAATTTCAATTGTTTCAAGTTTCAATTTTTTTTCAAAGTCTCTCATTATATAACATATTATTGCTGTTTGATTGTTTTTTTTAGTTAAACCTACAATTCTGACTCATTTGATATGATAATTCACTAACGGGTTTTGCTAACAACAGTTTTAAGGGTTGTGGTTAAAAAGATGCATTTTATTACATAGTCAAGAATTAATAATTATGATTGGTTGATAATTTCGAAAAAAATTAGGTAAAATCCCCGAAAACAAGTTAGCACAACAGTTCTTATAAATAATTGTAGGGTTATGTTATTAAGGTGGTGTTTGAATGCAACTTAATTGACTTAATATGAAAAAACTTAATTCATTAAGTCATATAAAAAGTTGTTTGTTTTTCACTTAATCAAAATAAATGACTTAAAATAATAAGTGATAAAAGTGAGGTCCTCCACATTAAGTCATTTGTTAATTAACATGACTTAATGAAAAAATTAAACAAACAAGCCCTAAGACCTCCTATGATGTGAGGGGGTTTTGGTCAAAATATACAAACCGTGATACACATCATACAAACTTGTAATGCACAGGGCCTCACGAAACCCCTCTATGAGAGGGTCCAAATAACTTGTCTTTTAATTATAATAGAAATTAATTTGTTAACCACAATATTAAAGGCTCTTGTTAGCAAAACCCTTAGACGCGTATAAAACTATATATAAAAGGTAACTGAAAGTTTCATCCGTTTAAGTGTAACTTTCAAGTCTGTGAAAATAAAGTCTGTCAATTACACTCGACCAAAAACGTGGTCAAGATATTGAATTTTAGACCATGTAGCCGACGTGAAACATTAATTGGAATTTTCCCAAGTATTTCACATTTTCACGTTATATATAGTCCCCCACTCCAAACAACTACTATCAGATACCACTTATCCAATTAGCAAGAAACATACGTAACTAAACAAATAATGGAACAATTCACCAGCTCCAACTACAGTTTCTATTCATCACATCAAGACCAAAATCCACCCATAGCTACCGAATCATCGTACCATGATTCTCTTCACTCGGTCCGCCAGCCATTGCCAGCGTACAAGACCAAAAACTTCATAGCACCATTTCCACCGACCCCGCGTAAAGTTTACACAGTGGATCCTAGCAACTTCAAAGAAGTCGTTCGTAAGCTTACTAGCACCCCAGAATTCCAATACCCATCTATTTACCGCCATGAAACTGGCACTCCTCAGCCTCATAATGTGCTTACGAGCCCAAACCAACCGATTGTTTTCAAACATGTAAACGGAGGAGGAGCTGGTTTTTCGTTGCCTTTGTCTTCTGATACTCTTAACGTCTTGGATGAAACTTTTTTTGATGGGATCCATCGTGACTTGGGTGGTGTTGCACACTTGCACAGTTCTTCTCAGCACCACCAGAAATGAAATGTGATAAACCAATACCCCTTTAATTTCTTGATGATGTAATGTTGTACGTTTTGTTTAGTTCTGGACTATGTTGTTTGTGTTTTCCATATATGGTTTGATACATGAATAAAAACTCAAGTATAGTAGTTAAGAATTGTCATGCATAGCATGCATGTAAAAATAAATAAATAACGCATGTTAAGTAATTTAATATTGCTGTTTTTTTTGTTGTTGCTAAAAATGATTTAAGACTACGGAATTCTAAGAGTTGTGAAACGCTCATGATTTTTATTTATTTATTATTTTATTTTATTTTATTTTTACTGAATACGCCGTATAGGATATGCTTTATACGCCGTATCAACCTGCAATACGCAAAACTGTAAAAACTAAATTCTAAACTAAACCTATTTCTGGTAATATGTAAATTATGAGTTATATTTCATAATTAAAAAAAATTATAACGGTACATGAGTTTCGTAAGCGAAAGTGTAAGTTTATACATAAAACGGGCTTATTCCAAACACCCTTTTAAAACTTGTAACTATATATATATATATCATTGATTACACAACTTGTTACAAAAAGACTCTTGCTTTGTTATATTCTAAACTGATAACAAATGATAAGAATGAGAAGCTTGTTGCCTAACCCGCGAGCTACATCATTTTGACCCATTACGCCCCGTTTAATACATAACTTGGTCTCATCTGAAATAATACTTGCAATTCTCTTTGAAATAAGTCCTTGCGACTTAGTAAGTAAACAAAGCTAATTTGAGATAATACTTGCAATTCTGAATATGAACATATTAATATATAATATGCTGTAAATGGTAAGACTATTAGTCGTCTTACTTCTAGTACATGATATATACAATTCTGGTTCTAAATTCATAAACATGTCATCAATTATATATTTTTGGCTTTGAATTCATAAACATGACTTGAAATCTGAGCACGTGGTTCTAACTAGACGATGTTTAGTCGTCTTGCTTTAAGTGAGAACTTTCCTAACATATAAGTACTCTTCTTGAGGTTCTAACTTGTCGTCGTGCTTATCTATAATCGGGTCATCCACAAAGGATGCTTGTTCATATATATTTGACATGCTAATTCTATACATGATTCATCCGCGTTGCATGTGGCCACTATCATATGCACGAGCCATCCACAAAAGATACTTCTATAGGAGTTCTATATCCTGCACTTCTTGGGCATGCTACATGATTTTTGGTGCGTTTTTTGGGCACCCAAAACTTGATAAATGATGCTTCTTGTGAGCATCCTAAACATGATTTGTTTCGGCAATAACCGAAACCTTGCATATGTTTTAACATCATGTTAAATCTAATAACATGAAGCTAATAATCCGTTACTCACCTGGGCCGTGTAATGCAAACTGAATGGTTGTGAATATGCCTCGAGCACCTATATCATAATAGATGCACATGCATAATGTTAACACATACTCCCTCCGTCCCATATTAACTGTCCACTTTGATTTTTCTAGGTCTTTCATTTCCAACTTCGACCTTATACATTTTTAATTGTATTATATAATACCTGATGCAAAATATATGAATAGATTGAGTTTTAAATGTATTTTTCATTGGTATAATTTTTATTAAATAATATATAACACAAACAAAAATATTTAAGGTCAAAGTTGAGAAATAAAGACTTAAAAATTCAAAACAGGATAATTAATATGGGACGGATGTAGTACCAACTAAGCATGAATATAACATGATTATGCAACTATAAATACAACTACACACACATAAACTAACTATAAAACACAAGCTCATGAACTCGAGCTAAGCTAACCAAGTCTTGCCACTTGGTTCTACACTTGTATAACATGAAGCATGACCACATAAGCGAACATGAGTTATTACAACATATAGACACCTGAAACTTGTAAAACATCCTATTATGTCATTATCACTAAAACACTTAATAAAACATTTTCTGTCATTCTGCAACAACCTTCACTTTGACATTTTGACTGACTTAAACTCTTGATCAGCTTGCGAGGATAATTTTACATGAAGGTAGACTCCTTTGGCTTTTCAAAAATGTATGGAACACTCTAAACCGAGCTATGTTGATTCGGTATGAATTTTTAAACTTCTGCTTGCTGAACTTTTTCAGAATCTGACCTTACTGCACTAAATCGTATCTTAGACTAGTTTAACTACTGAATTAGCCAAAACTTTATACATACCAACTGAAGTAGACTCATAGGACTACAAGTTTGGTTTTGAGCTCCACTTAATCCAAGAAACGGTTTATTTTCTATGATCCTCCAAAGTTGACTAAATTTCTGCAACACTTGTTGTTCTAAATTCATACATCACTAAAACGACCAAAAATCAACCTAAACCAATTCTAATCACTTGTATATTCATGATTCATGCCTCAACTTATTAAACATGTTTATATCATTCTCCAACATTTCCATATGCAATTTCATCAATTTAATCATTAGTTTTGCCTTATGCCAAACACTCTCTTCAATTATAAACTAAACAATATATGCATCATAAGCCTTGAACTAGCTAGGTTTTCTCCACACTAGCAGGGTACCCGCGCAATGCGGCGGTGAGCACGCTGTGACTAAATTTTATAGCAGCGGGTATACTCGGCCTTATTGCTGATGTTTCAGATGTGTGTAAGAGAGACGAAATGGTTTGTGTGTATTTATATAGTGGATACAATTATATGTTTTTAGTGATCATTACTGATAATAATTATTTTTCACGATTACACGTTTTTAATAATGGGCTGTAAATGATTTGAAAAATGTATTTAATCTAGTGAAAAAGTCTGTATTTAATTTTAAATAATGAGAGGTATTGAATTTAAGCTTTCCTTTTATAGTAAGTGTGTAGACTTATTTTTATAAGATTTTTTTTATGAATGACCTAAATGCATTATAATGTAGTTAAGATAAGCTATTGTAAATTCAGAAACATAACTAATTATGATTCCCACAACATGCTAATATAATCCATGATTCATGACATCATTATCTATAGTAATAAAACTTCGCAAATTCATCATATAATTAAGTATAACACTTAATAAACATCTTAACATAATTCTTAACATGAATTTACCTTGAATGAGATATGGTCAAGGTTATAAATAGTGCGAGACGTAGCGTGACGGCATGACCAAGCCTCACGCTTTAGCGGTCAAAGTGAAGCTTTTGCATTTATAAGGTGTGGCACAAGTCGGCACAAAATATGAAAATATTTATATATTTATATCATATTTCATATATATCGAGTTTACAAAAAGACATGACATAAGACGGCATAACGCGTGACGTGACGGCATGATCAAGCCTCACGCCTTTGCGGGGCCTTTGAACGCCTTTTAAAACCATGAATATAGTTATAGGAACTTGAACAATTCTAAGATTGTTTCCATAACACAATTAACCACTTAGCTTAATCATCAACACACTTATACTAAATTCCTTAAACCTTGTTCTTGAATTTTCTTAATGATATGATAAGTATAATTTTCTTCTAAAATTCGTTAGCATGCCAGATACACGTACATGTGTCATTATGACAAAACTCCTCAACTTTTAAAATGACTAAACTAAAAGGGCAATTTTATAATTTCTGCTCAAAATGTGCATTTTGCACTTTTAGTCCCTGTCGTTAAATATTTTGAACCGTTAGTCCTTTTTTTGTTAACTATTTGCACTAAAGGTCTTTATTTCTTATAAAAAGTAGCAGGAAGACTTTTCTAATATTATAATAGCAATATAATAACTTGTAACATATAATATGATAAAGGCTTATTTCATACACAAACAACAGAAAGGAGAAGTGAAAATTCGATATTCAAAAGGAACGCACGCTTCGTAGACACGAGTGCAATTTTCTCTTCGTCGTGAGGAGATATATTTGATGTCCTTGTCTTTGTAAAAAAGAAGCTTGTTCCTAGAGTCATATAATCAGTGAAAGAATACTTCTTGACAAAATAAGCTAATCCTCCGAGCCATATAGAGCTATACGACTTGTGTCAAATACGGTTTTCCACACATTTTATATGTATAGACCCCGAGTATGAAATTATGTTCCATGTTTAAGTTCCAACTCACGCACGAAAGACGTAATGATCTAGACATTCGTAACGATTCATATAATCCGATTTTCGTCTAAGTTATAATCAGGAAAGAAAAATAATTCACCTGTTTCTTAATTACATGTTCACATTTCTTTTTCCTTAAACATGTGTTTAATTTCATATTCAACCAACTAAAAATGTTTTTAAAGGTTGATATTGTAAGTTTGTATATATTGATTGCATAATAATGTATGGTACATTCATATTATATAAGATACCATGTAAGTTTGTGTATATTGATTGCATAATAATGTATGGTACATCCAGATTATATAGGATACATAACGGACCTAATATACAATGGGCCAAATACTAATCTTAATACTAATAGTCTAACAGATATAAGCTTATTTTCGTTTAACCGTGTATAATTTAAAGTTTGAGCCATTTGCATATATATATATATATAAATATAAAGATGAAAAATTAGATATTTATCAAAAAATGCTTAAAAACCATTCTACTCTACTAAACTGTATATGTACTATATGCGTTAAAAAACTTTTACAAAGAATTATATATGCAATTATACACTTTTTTAAAGGATATATATGCAATTACTTCTAAATTAAAAGTGAACAATTTCACAATTTCGAAAAATTACCTGACGTGACAATCATTCTTGAAATTCTTTAACACTGTGTTCTTGAGTTAAGATTTGAAGAGAAATGAAAGAAAATGGAATATTTTTGTGTTATTAAGTTTGTTTTTGATAAGTGAAATGGAATTTTATAAGGAAATGAGAGAAAATTTTCTTAAAAAATCTTCACTCCATTTATGAGAAGAAAAAGAAATTGAAAAAGAACATTAATATATATTTTGCTTAAACATCAATATGCTCTTTTTAAGAGTTTTGGCAATAACAATAAATGATATACATATAATTTGAATAAATTATTTTTCTTTTCCTCCAACTTAAAAACCTTCATTATGTTTACTTTCAATTTTCTTTCACTTATCTCAAAAACATATTAACGAACACTTCTTTTCGCTTTCCTAATCTTTTTCTTTCCAATGGGGTTGTTAATACAAATAAACCGTAAAAACGTTTGTTTATATTTAGCGATCTCATTATGTTTGGTTGATAACAAATATAAATTTATCATATAATAATACATGTTGTTTTGCAAAGTATATACATTTGGTCATTTACATAAATGTTGTAACAATAAATTGTTATAATATAATATGTAATACGTTGGGTAATATCCAAGACCCATAACCCATACCCATTGAGCTAATCCATAACCCAAGACCCATTGCATGACATCATGCATGAAATCATGTTGAGTATTATCCAAGACCCATGACCCAATGTCCATGACCCAAGACCCATGACCCATTATCTATATACATTGTATTTTTTTGGGTACCCATGACCCATAACCCATAACCCGGTTTGCAACCCAAAATCCGGACTAATCTGACCCAGACAGCCGGATCCCTGGAAATGCACTGGCCGGATCCCTTGGGTGAGGGATCCGCCGGAACCGTGGGACAAAAGGCTTTTTTGCCCATAAATAGTGAGTCATTTCTTCATTGTTTCTCATCATTCTTATTACAACTCTCTCATATATTATCTCACTCTCTTAACCTCTTATCATTTGATCATTCTAGTAAATCTTATATCTTTTGTTGTGATTCTCATTTAGGTCATTCACGAAGGCGAGATCACGCTATTCTACAAGTCATCTTCATATTTCACATAGTTGTTGTGTAATAGTTGTGTAAAGGTTTACTTCTACCTCGTGGAAGAGCTCGGTATTTAGCTTTATACCAGAAAAAGTGTAAGCGACGTTGTGAGGTTTTTCCGCCAAGTTGAAGGAGCTTGTTGACATAATGCTTGAACTCTCGAGTAGGGTACTCGGGGAGTGGAGTAGGACAAGGAAGGTGTCCTTGTAGCCGAACCACTATAAATCACTTGTGTCGCTACTTTCTATCATTTACTTAACTTGCATTCTTTACTTACTTTATTTATTGCTTCGTACTATTTATTTATCCATACGAATTCACATAAGATCGAATCTAAATCTCTGAAACTTAAATTAAAATCGGTAAAACTATTCAACCCCCTTCTAGTTTTCCACAATTGGCATCAAGAGCAAGGTTTTCAAAAAGTTTTAAAGTAAATTGTATTTTAAAAACTTTTCAATCAAAATGAGTTTTGAAAACTATAGAGAAGGGCAATCTATGCAACGACCTTCACTACTTGAAACTAATAGTTTTATTTATTGGAAAAATAGATTTGAAACTTATGTGAAATCTAAAGATATTGATCTTTGGTATATTATTGTTGAAAGTGATTTTCAAGCATTTGTAAAAGATGATAAAACCGGAAATGAAGAAAATATTTCTCATGATCGTCTCACTGACGACCAAAAGAAAAAGCTTTCCAAAAATAGTGAGGCAAAAATGGTTTTATATAATGCCTTACCCAAAAAGGAATTTGAAAGAATATCTATGCATAAAACCGCAAAAAATTTGAAACTCTTTGGTTGTAACACACCAAGGAAATTAACAAGTAAAGAATAACAAAATTTATTTATTTGTTCAACAATATGAACAATTTTCAATATTGGATGAGGATAGTATTGATAATTAATTTCCTAGTTTTAATACTATTATTACTTCATTACAAGCACTTAATAAGTCTTTTTCTAGTCGTAATCATGTCAGGAGATTTCTAAGGGCGCTTCCATCAAAGTGGAGACCGAAGGTGACGACCATTGAAGAATCCAAAGACTTGTCATCCTCACTCTCGATGACCTCATAGGCAACCTAAAATTCTATGAGCTCGTACTCGCCCAAGACTCCGAGGTCTCGAAGGAAAAGAAAGAGAAACATAAATCTCTCGCTTTAAAAGCCAAGAAAGTCTCAAGTGATGAAGAAACCTCATCTTCGGAAAGTGAAGACGAAGAGTATGCGATGGCGGTACGATATTTCAAGAAGTTCTTTCGGAGAAAAGGAAGAAATTTCAAGCAACCATATGACTACAAGAAAGGTTTGCGGAAAAGCAAAGACGACAAGAAAGTTGATAACATCAAATAGTCCTGAATTTTAACTGTCAATTTCCCCCGATAATGCTTGTAATTTATATCATTTATATGGATTTACGCTTGTATTCCTTTGTATTTCACTTTCAGGTAAATTACGAGCATTGGAGCTTATGAGACGCGGATTTGGAGATTTTCTTAACGATTTATGATAGTATGCCAACTGTGAAGAAGATATGGCGTAACTCTTTTTCTCACATTACGTCGTAGCTAGTGTTTTGACTCAGAAGACCAACTTAATAGCAATTACGGCGTAACTCCCAACCAAGGTTACGCCGTAATCATCTAGGTCAAGAAATATTTTGCGCCTCCATCACCTACGCCGTAACTCCTCTCATGCATTACGCCGTAGTCCTCGCAAAAGTAACCTGTATTGAAGATACGTCGCAACCTTTCCCAAGTGTTACGCCGTAACCTACTTAACGAGAGCATTATTTGAGGAATTATTGAAGTTACGGAGTAACTCTCAACTCAAGTTACACCTTAACTAGGATCGTGCCTATAAATACCAGCCCTAATTTCTGCATTTAACATCATTCACTTACAACTCAAAGTCAGAGAACGTGAAGAGGGGTCCAAAGGCAGATCATTCGGAGCATACAGAGCCATCTCCAATGGAGGAATCACTCCATATTAATAAGCATTAGCGATTATTTTATCTTTTACTTTTGATTCATGTCTTCCATTATGTTAAACATCAAATCCTTTGTTTCTTTTAATATGATCGGCTAAGAACCTTTGGTGCTAGCATAGTTATGATTCCTTGAATGTTTTTTTTTTATGTTTTCATGCTTTCGTATAATTGTTTCTAGTGTATGCATGCATAGTTCGTTGGTAGTTACCCTAGCTTCGGTAGTTTTGAAATGTGGTTGTATCTAGTTGCTTAGGAGAATTGACCAACTGACCCTAATTAGTTAGGTAGAGTTGGGGAGGGTAAGAATTGACCAACTGACGACCCTTCCTCGCTTGTGCAAACTAACCAAATGATCACCGGTCGTCCGAATGAACTTAAGAAGTTAGGATGAGTGTCTAAGATGCTAGCGCCCAGGCACTCATTATTTCAAATCTTGCATGTAGGGTACTTAATGACTTGGCTTAGGTGACTAAAAACTACTCGACTATCAAGGGTAGAATCTTGACCTCTGGTAGGAGCCTTTGTTGATAGGTTAGGACGAATTGACCAAATGCTGTCCTAGCGACTTAAACCCCCACTTGAATCAATTGGAAGTAATAAAACATGAACATTACATGATAGGATGAGTAATTAGATTAGCACACTTTCCCTCTATTGATCACAACCACTCTTTATTTTACGCATTTATTTCTTGTTTATTAGTTAATTAATCATTTCTACTATAAATTAGTTAAAACCAGTGACATCTAGACTTAATTAGAATCCGCTCACATAGCTCTTGGGATGACCTCGGTTTTACCGATTACTACTACACACGACCGGGTACAATGCCTGTGAGTGCATAAGGTGGACCATAGGTAAACGAGACATTATAAATATTAAAACCTGGTCAGAAATCCTGCATCAAAAGTGAAGGATGAATGCAAATGTTATAAATGCGGAGATCCAAATCACTTCATTAGTGAGTGTCCCAAACGCGACGAACAAAAGGCGTTCATGAGTGGTTCATGGGGAACAAGTGAGGAAGAGAAGGAAGAAATTTGTCTTATGGCAAAAGACTCCAACGAGGTATGTTCGGACTCTCTATATTATAGTAGTTCATCTTTAGATGATGAATCCTTACATCTAGAATATAACAAGCTTTGCAAAATTAGTCTCAAGGTGATTAAAAAAAACAAACATTTGAAAAATTAAAATGAACTTTTAGAAAAGGAAGTTTTTGAACTAAAAGATAAATTAAAGAGACTGGAAAAGGGAAAGGAAGTAAGTAGTGAATGCAAGCTTTGTGTAGAACTTCAAACTCTAGTTGATCACCTTGATTCTAAAATTGCTATAATAAGTTCTAATTACCTTGATAAAATACTTGATAGTGTTAAAAAGGGTAATAATAAAAAAAGGTCTAGGTATTCAGGAACATATTGCATCAACTAGCAAAGTTAAGGAAACATAATTCGTTAAAGCAATTGAAAAAACAGCCACTATAGTGCCGGATCCGACGGATCCCTTGAAAAGGGATCCGACAGGATCTGGGCACCTACAACAGTAAATAGTAAAAATAACGCAACCTTATCTTCTAGAACCGAATTTGTTGTCATTAACAAAAATAAAACCCATATTACTCTTAGAAATGTCAAACAACCACCCTCCTAAAACAAGGTCAAGGGTTTATGAAAAACAAAACCCCATCGTTCTCTAAACCTAACACAACTATAAGAAGGCAAAACAATGTTTATCCTAGAAGTAACCACCATCAAATAGGCTGTAATCCTAACATACAAAATAGTTTTCCATTTCAAAACTATGTACCTTGGAATGCCTTTTCACCATTTTCGTATATGCCTCATATGAATGAAATGTATAACACCAATGAACCCATGAACAAATAGGGACCAAAATTTTGAGTTAATTGTTTTCTTAGGTGTACCTAAAGGTTGACTTGGATCCGGACGAATGAATCAAGGATAGTGGGTGCACAAGGCATATGACCTGTAATAAAGCGTTGTTCTCCACATACGAATCCTTCAATGGAGGAAATGTGGTGTTCGACAATAGTAAAAGCAAAATTATCGGAAAAGATACAATCTCTCACAAATCTTTGACCATTGACGACGTATGTCACGTAGAAAACCTAAACTTTAATCTACTAAGTATAGGTCAATTATGTGATAAAAAGTGCAACGTACTCTATAGCGAAACCGAAAATAAAATCTTGAAAAATGGTATTACGATAGGAAGAGGCATTAGAAAACATGGAGTCTACGTTACTAAAACTGGAAACGAACCAAAAGACAAACTTTGTCTTACCTCTATGGATGATACTTTGACCTTATGCCATCGAAGATTGGGTCACGCCAATATGCGACTTCTTCAATCGCTATCATCCAAACAACTTGTAAGAAACCTACTTAAACTAAAATACGAACATCATTTTTGTGATGCTTGTAACATCAGAAAACAAGTCCATGCTAGTCATAAAGCTAAAACTATGGTTTCTACAACAAAGTGTCTAGAATTACTACATATGGATTTATTTGGTCCATCTGCTATCCAAAGTTATGGAGGTAACTTCTATACCTTGGTTATAGTGGATGATTACTTTAGGTACACATGGACTAAATTTTTAAAGAACAAAACTGAAATGTTTAATTACTTTGAAATCTTAAGTAGAAAAATCCAAAGACAACTAGGAATTCCTATTGTGTCAATCCGAATGGATCATGGTCGGGAATTTGATAATGAAGTGCAATTCAGAGCTTTTTGTGATGCTAATGTTATTACCTACAATTTCTCGGTTCCTCGCACTCCACAATAAAATGGGGTAGTTGAAAAGAAAAATAGAATCCTACAATAAATGAGTCGCACCATGATTAATGAGCAATCTATTCTTCAAACATTTTGGTGCAATGCCGTCGACACATCAACGTATATACTAAATCGAGTCTTAATTAGACCATTCTTAAGAAAAACTCCGTACGAGTTGTTACGAGGCAAAAAGGTTCGTTAGAACACTTTCGAGTCTTTGGTAGTAAATGTTTTATACTCAACACTAAAGACTATTTAACTAAATTTGATCCAAAATAAACCGAATGTATCTTCTTAGGATATTCTCCTAATAGTAAAGCATACGTAATACTAAATGAAGAAACAATGAAAGTTGAAGAATCTTTAAATGTAAAATTTGACGAGAGTCCACCTAAAACTACCTTACCTCTTGTCGATGACGAGTTATACGAAAGTGAAGTCTTAGAAATAAAAGAAAATGTAAACAAGGAAGATGAACCATTAAATAATGAAATCATCAATGTTAAAGAGTATAAAGATCATCTCGTAGAAAAGGTCATAGAAAAATTAAATGAAAGAACTATAAGGTCTCAAGTCCAAAATAAAAGTAGTCTATTTTTTTTCGTGTCAACTATAGAACATAAAAACACTCAAGAAGCTATAAAAGATGAAAGTTGGGTTATGGCTATGCAAGAGGAATTAAATCAATTTGTTTCTAATAATGTTTGGACACTTGTCCCTCCACCTAAAAACCAAACCATAATTGGAACAAAATGAGTATATAAAAACAAGTTAGATGTAAACGGCGTCGTGTCTAGAAATAAAGCTAGACTTGTTGCTCAAGGTTATAACCAACAAGAAGGCATAGACTTTGATGAGACCTATGCTCCCGTAGCTAGATTAAAGTCTATAAGAACCCTTATTGCTTATGCTTGTGCTCATGATCTTAAACTCTTTCAAATTGATGTTAAATGTGATTTTCTAAATGGTTTTATAAATGAAGAAGTCTATGTATCTCAACCTCCGGGTTTCGTCGATTTCAAAAAACCTAATTACGTGTACAAACAAAAGAAAGCCTTCTATGGTCTTAAACAAGCCCCAAAAGCTTGGTATGATAGACTCAAAGCATTTTTAATAAAAAATAACTATACCATGGGGTTAGTTGACAATACATTTTTTATAAAGAAAAAAGAGTTACAAATAATTATTGTTCAAATACGTGGATAATATTATATTCGGATCAACTTGTCAAGACATGTGTGATGATTTCTCAAGAATCATGCATGATGAGTTTGAAATGAGTATGATGGGAGAATTAAGTTTCTTTCTTGGTCTACAAATCAAACAATTAGAAGATAGTATCTTCTTTAATCAATCCAAATACATAAAAGAAATGTTAAAGAAATTCGGATTAGAAGAGTCAAAACCAATAAGAACACCAATGTCCTCTGATACCAAACTCACCAAAGATGAAGACGGTGAATGTTGGGAATTATACGTTTGAGTTGATAAGACAAAAAGAATGAAACAAGAGGGACTTAATACGACAAGAAGGAAACCTACAAAAGTATGGAAAGACTTGCTTGCAAAAGAAGTTTAATTTATTAGTCCTTTATAGTATTTTGTAAACTCTAATCCTCTAGTATATAAAGAGGACATAGGTGTAGGTTTTATATACAAGTCTTCCAAGATGTAGTCGACTAAAGGTGTGTGTGTAACCTAGGGCATGTAGTTTATTGTAAACGCCTAGGTTATTAGTTTAGTTAGTAGTTTAGTTATCTAGACGTGTTCCTATAAACGTCTAAGATTAGTTAGTGTTAGTGAATGAAAACCTTGTTCAATAACAAAGAATTGATTAGTTTATTCCGCTGTGCATGTTATTAGTCTTTGTTATTGATCCCTAGCTGAGCTTATAAACGATCTTATCAGTGAATTCTTTGATAACACCAAATACCGTGACATGATTGGTAGTCTTCTCTACCTCAAGGCTAGCCGGCCGGATATCATGTTTAGTGTACGTCTTTGTGCTAGGATTCAAGAAGACCCTAAAACTTCACACCTAGAAGCCGTCAAAAGAAAATTTAGATATATTAAGGGTACAACACAATTAGGATTATGGTATCCTAAGGGGACGGGGGTAGAAACTATTGTATATGCATATTCTGACCATGCAGGTGATTATGTTGACCAAAAAAGTACAAGTTGTGTTTGCACCTTTATGCGGTGTTGCTTAACATCTTGGTTCTCAAAGAAGCAAACGTCATTAGCTATCTCAACAACCAAAGCCGAATATGTCTCCGCCGGCAATGCATGCCAACAAGCACTATGGATGAAATAAGCGTTAGTTGACTACGACATCCATCTAAGTGACATTGCCATTCTATGCGACAACAAAGGCGCTATAGATCTTAGAAAAAATCCGGTATTGCATTCTCGTACCAAACATATAGAAATCCGTCATCACTTCTTAGGAGACAATGTTAAAAAAGGGAACATTTCTATTGAGAAAGTGTCATCTGAAGATAACATAGCCGATGTCCTCACCAAACCGTTGAAGCGGGAGCAACTCAACTTACTTTGTCTAGGTCTTGGTCTTATGGAACAATCGTATTGAAATACTTTTTTTCTACAAGGTACGTGATACGCTTACGCAGCGCGTTCGGGGTCAAAGGAACTTCCTTTTCGTCGAGCAAGTTTTTCAACACCCTAGGCAGTGAACCTAATCGTTGTAGTGTAGTATTAGGGTAAGCCACGGGTATTGATATCGTTCTCTAGGGGAATAGGAATGCTAGTAAGAAGTTACTATGCTAAGGTTGGGGTTGAGGAAAATTATTTTTTATCTTTTTTATATTTTTCTAGGAAATAAAAAGGTACGAATCTCGGGGTTTGGATTTGGGGGTTGGTATTTCTACCGATTAATCTACTCATCTATTCGAATTAACTAAGCTAGGGGTAGTCTATGTCTATTGTTGTGTGCTCGTATGATGTTTAAAGATGTGTTTACTCCCTAGTTATCTCCTATTGATGGTTGAATTGTCACGTCCTTATTCTTAACGTGTTGTGTTTCTAAGGTCGTAGGTTATGCGTTTATCCCTAACTCTTTGAAGCTACCAAAGGTTAATGACTACGAAATCTCTAGGATTCATAAACTTAACTCTAAGGTATTCTTTGGATGTTTAGCCTACAATTCCACTAGTAACTATATGTTAAGGTTCAACAAAGATTAATCAAGCATTAATAACACAACGAATGACCTATCGCAATACTAGGCCAATAACAATTAAGATAAGATACAACCAATCAATATTTAATAACTACGTTTCATATTACCTAAGCAAACACACAAATAAATTAGCCGGACATGGAGAACATGCAAGCATACACACAATCAATTGAAGACATAATTGAATCAATGAAGTAAAACACTTATCTTGATGTAAAATAGGGTATGGAACCCTAAGATACTATACAAGACAGCCTTGGTTCGGTTTAGGTTTTTACTCCACAAAACTACCTCTCTAAATCTGAAAAATTCGGATTCTATATATAGTGTTCTAAACTGCGACGACGTCACTTTTTAATTGTGACGCCGTCGGGTCTCCGTCATTAGGCTTTCGTCTTGGCCATGTTAACTCTGTGACGGCGTCACCTTATGTCCGTGACGCCTTCGCGTTCAGTCTCTGACGCCTTCTAGATCAAATCTAGGCCGTCTGAGCTACGACGCCCTACTCTTTTAAAACCTGATGCCGTCACTTGAAAAATGTCAATTTGCTCTCTGAGTCGTCACAAGAAGTGTCGCGACGGCGTCACAAATAAGACCTGACACCGTCCCCTTTAAATTCAGCAGATTGAGTGTCTCGATTCTTGAATTTGGCCATTTTCTTCGTATATTCGCGCCTTTTCGTCCGAATAAGTGTCATTCCAGCAATTTGCCTTCAAGAGACCTAAAAAGTGAAAAGGAACGAAATTAAGTAATAACGGATACAAAAATGATCAATTAAGGGCTTAAATGACCCCTAAAAAAGGTACCTTTTAAATCCTTATCAAATATCCCTACACTTGGTATTTGCTTGTCCTCAAGCAAATGTGCTTTTAGCCAATTAATTTATAAGTTAGGGGTCATGAAGCATTAGTTTAGAACGATTCACAACACATATAAGCCCCGCAAAAGTCATAACAAGCACGAAAATTACATACTAGCACCTCACATGGGGTGTTTGGATACTCACATCTCTCGGGTGTATATGAAATATAACAAGTTGGAAATGGAAAGTAAACACTCATTAACCGGTCCTAGTACATAGATTACCATAGGCTTGAGACTAGATCAAACCTCCATCGCTTTGGCTTAAGTACCTAGGAAAAACTATCCAAGAGGTCTTTTAAAGGGTTGTAACGTTAGGCTTACGGTAGGGAAACAAAGGGTTTGGTGGGATAGGCGATTTGGTGGTGGCAAGTCAAAAATCTTTATGTTACAAGCACGAGAAGAATGGCGTTGCTAAGCCAAGACTCGACACTCTAAACTCTAGATAAATTGAAATAAACAAACATAAATTTAAAGATAGATGTAGGATGGTAGCCCATATGTTTTTTTTTTCATTTTTCATGTTTTTTTCACTCTATTTCTTTTTCTTTGTTCTATTTTTTTTCGATTTTTTTTCTAACACTTTTACTCTACCATCCTCTACGATAACATCAAAATAATAGGGATTTATAGGAACATCCCTACACTTGAGTTTTTATTACTCTAACACTAATTTAATCCGAATTGAAAAGATCAAAACACTTGGAGTACATTATTACGCAAATAAAGGGAATTTGAATTTAACGTTCCCTTCCCGTCATTTCATAAAATTTAACTTTTCCCAATCGTCCCAATTGTCCCAAAACTGTGTACAAAGGATATGACTCGACTTAGCAACTTATGGAAGCAACTAGATAATTGAACTAATGGTTTAATATGATAACAACAATGCACTAAAAGTGAGTGCATACAAGGTAGGCTAAGGCGATTTGGGTGTACATTTGGGGGTGGATTGTAAACAATGCTCTTCATTGATATTCCGTAAAACCGAAACATCACGAGAACCGCGAAAAGGATAGGCTCTGAGGGGTTAACTAGGGGTATCGTGTACTAAAGATGAGTACAACGCAAAGGTGTGGGGGAATTACTCGATGTGGAAGAAGTAATTATATTACAGGTATCAAACAAGGGTTATCCTAATGCCTCTTATCATTTAGTTATTCCTAACTACACAAGTGTAGTCTTACTAGCGATCTCGGAATGCATCACAAAACAAGTTCTAGAATCTATTATACTACCGGTTCATACTCTAAGCATTAAAGATGAATGCTTTAATTCCTACAAATCTAAGGGCGATCCTCACATTTTGGGTGGAATTTAAGTGGTAAAGGGTTTTTGTGCCAGTCATATAATTTCCTATCCATGAGACGCTTTATTAAGACTAATGGCCCACTCCTACATGTTATGAAAATTTTTAAATTTGGTGCCAAAATTACCATAACCGATATTTCTCAATGTTTATTACACAAATGAAATTGGACAAAGCAAATAGTCAAGGATAAGCATAGTTTCAAAGTTCCCGTTTTATTTTCCCTCCCTACACTTAAACTGAACATTGTCCCCAATGTTCCCCGAAAGTATCAAAGTTATGATAATGAAAGTTAATTAAAAACGAAAGAAACTAATACTCCCCTAATTAGCTCGGTAGGATCCGTGTGAAGTGGTGGTTACATCTTTCTTTAAGAAGAATGTTTGCGTGAAAAGCTCCTTCCCATCTTATGTATCTTCTTCTTGATAAATTAAACCTGCACACTTGAAGAAAACAAACGAAACCTTCGCGTAAAATCGGCGGTAACAATATATATATATATATATATATGACTCTACTAAATTAGGATATAATGTTTGTGGAATGGATGTTTACAGATTTTCTGGAAAATTAAAACCTGGAAAATTCCAAAAATTTATAAGTAGCTCAGAAAACGAGAAAAAAATAGTAAGCTGTTTCTGCTCCTCTTGACGCCGTCAGGTTATCCGGACAGAAACTGGTCTGCGATTTTCTGGAAAAAATTCTGGAACATTTTTATCTTTAAAATATGGAAAAATTTCCTGCAAAGCATCCATTATGACTCGATACAAGCATTTGACTCGAATAAACATACATGTATATCTTTTAAATAATTGTAATTCTCATGTTCACGTTTCTTTTGAAAACGTGTGTAATCCTCCCTACACTTATCCCTTATGTAAAATACCTTTATATGTAATTAAGACGAGGTTAAAGACAAAATAAAGTATTTTTACAAATTTAAACATGAGAATAAACAATCAATAAAAGATACACGACACACAAACAAGCAAACAATTAAGCATGGGTTGCCTCCCACGAAGCGCTTTTCTTTATTTATGAGTCTTGTAGCTAGACTCGAAGTCGTGCCCCTACGTGACTTCATTACCGTCACCTTCTACTTCATGACGGTCTCAATTGGGGGATTCCATGTTGTAGAAGTGCCCTATGATGCACCTTTCTAAGAGGTCGTCCTCTCTCCACTCAGTTCTATACTCTGGTCCTAAGTTCAAGCAATCCTTATAGAACCCGAAAATCTTATTCATCACATAATCAACTCCCTTCTCCTTATCTTCCTCATTCCTATAGTAGACCGATAGCTTAAGTTCTTTTTCATCATTGGATAGTGATGAAAAATTTCAATCTTAAAGGGCATTTGGTAGGCTACATAATCGGTCTCATCCTTGAATCTCACTATTCCTAACGACGGATCATAAGTCATCCCGGTGTTTTCTATGAAATGATTTCCTAGAATCACGTGGGACAAGCTATGATCTATGGCCGTACTAATGTCATCCACTATTATGAAACCTGTAGGAAACGTGAAACTACCTACATAAACGGGCAATCCCTTAATTCTACCAAGAAAATTGCAACTAACCCTAAGATTATCGGGATCTTGCCTAGTTGGGATAGGTTTCTTCATTACCCAATTATAGTAGGTGCTAGTCATGATATTTATCGGGGACTTGCGATCAATGTAGGCCTTTGCCACAAAAAGGTGTCCTATGCAACATGGTATGTTAAGATTCCAAGGGTTCCCAAACTTGATCCTAGGGCTTCTCCTAACATACATGTGACGAAGGTCACGTACTAAGTGTGGGTGGCGAGAGAGTTCTTCTTCCGTAGGAAACTTATTGAAATAGTCATTGCCTACTTCATCTACTTCCTCGGTTGTTTCATTCCTAGGTGTTTCACTAACCTTAAGTACCGTTTCATGGTTCGCTTCGTCATTTTTTCTATTAGGTTTCACTAAGGTGATGGTATTGACGAATTGAACGTGTTTAGCTAACTTACTTGGGTCCTTAATCTATACACTGGAAGCTTCGTGAGTTGATATAGCATTAACCTTCCTATCACTATTGGTCATGGCTTTCAAAAGGTTATCTATCTTCCTATCCATCTCGGCTTGTTGTTGGTTAAAATGGTCCGAGAGCTTAGCTATTTGAGCTTCTTGGGATGTGACTAGGTGTTGCAACATCCCTTCTATGTTTTGTTAGTTAGGGCAGTGAGATGGGGGCCATGAGAAATCATTAGATGTTAATTCTTTGGTTTGTCCCCAATAAAAGTCGGGCTTGCCCTTCCATGCTTCTCGGGCGTCATTAAAAGTCCTAGGTCCGGGTGTTGTAGGGAATCTTCCACTTGTCCATTGGTACGCGAGGATGCGTAGTCTACGGAAGCTTGTTCGGGGAGTCTTGTGCAAGTGCGCGTGTTATGAGGACCACTACACGGCTCACACAAGGAAGAAACTTTGTTCACTTGGCGTGAAGACTTAGGATTTTCGTAGGAGCTCATTAGGAATTTAACTTGATCTTCAAGCTCGAGCATCCTATGGTCGAAAGATTGTGAGTCAATGGGAGGAAAGGAGATTGCCTTTACGGTTTTGGGCAACTCACGGGGGTCATTCCAACTTTCGTTGTCATAGAGAGCAAGGTCCTCTATTATACCCCACGATTCTTCCGCGGTGAGATCACTAAGTTTTCCACCGGCCGCTTGGTCAATGGATCGCTTAGTGGGGAAGTTGACATGATCGTAGAAGAGTTGGACTTGAAGCCAAAGATCAATGCCATGATGAGGGACTCTATGGAGTAAGTCCTTGAATCGAGTCCATGCTTCGTAGAGAGATTCACCTTGATGTTGTTGGAACATCAAGATTTCATTCCTAAGCTTAGTAGTTCTCCCCGGTGGGAAAAATTGAGCAAGGAAACGAGAGGTGAGATCATCCCAACTTGAGATGGAGCCGGCGGGAAGTCGCTCAAGCCAATTACTAGCTTGGTCCCGTGGAGAGAATTGGAAGAGACGCAGACGCGTGGTCTCCCGAGTAGTAGCATCGAGGTCGATGGAATCGACAATTTTAAGGAAATCCTAAAGATGCTGATTAGGATCTTCGGAATGAAGTCCATGGAATGCACATCCGTTTTGCACCAACCGGATGGTGTCGGATCGCAGGGCCGTAGTTTGGGCTTGGTCAGGAAGCTCAATGGTGTTCCTATAGCCTAGGTGGTTGGTCTTGAGTATTCACCAAGAGTACGGCCTCTTGGCGGGTCATTTGGTGGTGGGTTGATGAGTGGTGGTTGATTATCACCTTCCATGATGAAAAGTGATGGGATTACGAACAAAGGTCACGAAGAAGGGAGATAGATTACGAGGAAGCTAAAAATTGGGAAAAAAGCTTACTTGATGAGAATCAAGCAAGGAAACCTAAACGAGGTGGACTCCTAACTAGCTATTCTATTCCCCGGCAGCGGCGCCAAAAACTTGATACGCTTACGCAGCGCGTTCGGGGTCAAAGGAACTTCCTTTTCGTCGAGCAAGTTTTTCAACACCCTAGGCAGTGAACCTAATCGTTGTAGTGTAGTATTAGGGTAAGCCACGGGTATTGATATCGTTCTCTAGGGGAATAGGAATGCTAGTAAGAAGTTACTACGCTAAGGTTGGGGTTGAGGAAGATTATTTTTTATCTTTCTTATATTTTTTTAGGAAATGGAAAGGTACGAATCTCGGGGTTTGGATTTGGGGGTTGGTATTTCTACCGATTACTCTACTTATCTATTCTAATTAACAAAGCTAGGGGTAGTCTATGTCTATTGTTGTGTGCTCGTATGATGTTTAAAGATGTGTTTACTTAGATTTTATTACTCCCTAGTTATCTCCTATTGATGGTTGAATTGTCACGTCCTTATTCTTAACGCGTTGTGTTTCTAAGGTCGTAGGGTATGTGTTTATCCCTAACTCTTTGAAGCTACCAAAGGTTAATGACTACGAAATCTCTAGGATTCATAAACTTAACTATAAGGTATTCTTTGGATGTTTAGCCTACAATTCCACTAGTAACTATATGCTAAGGTTCAACAAAGATTAATCAAGCATTAATAACACAAAGAATGACCTATCACAATACTAGGCCAATAACAATTAAGATAAGAGACAATCAATCAATATTTAATAACTAGGTTTCATATTACCTAAGCAAACACACAAATAAATTAGCCGGACATGGAGAACATGCAATCATACACACAATCAATTGAAGACATAATTGAATCAATGAAGTAAAACACTTATCTTGATATAAAATAGGGTATGGAACCCTAAAATACTGTACAAGACAGCCTTGGTTCGGTTTAGGTTTTTACTCCACAAAACTACCTCTCTAAATCTGAAAAATTTGGATTCTATATATAGTGTTACAAACTGCGACGACGTCACTCTATAATTGTGACGCCGTCGGGTCGCCGTCATTAGGGTTTTGTCTTGGCCACGTCAACTCTGTGACGGCGTCACCTTATGCCCGTGACGCCGTCGCCTTCAGTCTCTGACGCCCTACTCTTTTAAAACCTGATGCCGTCACTTGAAAAGTGTCAATTTGCTCTCTGAGTCGTCACAAGATGTGTCGCGACGGCGTCACAAATAAGACCTGACGCCGTCCCCTTTCAATTCAGCAGATTGAGTGTCTCAATTCTTGACTTTGGCCATTTTCTACGTATATTCGCGCCTTTTCGTCCGAATAAGTGTCATTCCAGCAATTTGCCTTCAAGAGACCTAAAAAGTGAAAAGGAACGAAATTAAGTAATAACTGATACAAAAATGATCAATTAAGGGCTTAAATGACCTCTAAAAAATGTACCTTTTAAATCCTTATCAGTACGTAAACTTTTGCTTTACCGCCTCTTCTGAGTCTAGGATATCTATTTCACACGATTCACAAAAAATATGGGGATTTATTTTAAAAACTAAAGATATTTTCTCTTTAAAAAACTCTTCAAATTACTTTCTAAAGATATTTCTCCCCGTATCATATTGTCTTAAAATCACTCTCACGTCTAGGACAAACATTTTTTCTCTCATCGTTAATACAAAGTAAAAACCTTTTTCACTGCATCTCATATGGATTTTGAATGCTAAAGGGAATACATAACTAATATGTATTTTCGGATACATTCAACCAAGCAAAAATGAATTAAGGAGTCCTTGGGTTATCTCACGTATATATATACATACGTATTTTTTCACTTCTATATTTATTTTTCTTTTTTTAAAGAGTCGAGATAACCGCAACTCCATATGGTTTCCATATAGGCACACACTAGGCACTATTGTTTCCAAAAACAATATTTCTTTTGCTGCCTGAGAACACCAGTTCTACGGATCCCATCATTTACGTTGACGGATCCCTAATGGATCGGATCCGTGGGAACTGTGTCATAGTAGCTTCTTTTATCAAATATTTTTCTTATTTTGGCTTGAAATTTTCAAATTTTCAACATTTCACTTTTATCATTAATGAATATTTTTCTTAATGCTTGTGTTCTCATGATCACTTGCTTTAAATTCATATCTAATTATTAGATTATAGTCCAAATTTTTGCGATGCATTACTTATCCTATACATAAGATTCCAAAATGCTTGTATATCCATCACTTTCAACCTCATAAACAACCCTCATCATGTCTTCCAAAAGGTCTCCAAACAATGATGAACTCTCTAGTGAAAACAACCCTTTTCAAGAAATCCACAACTTTATCCTACCACCTTCCGTAATACCACCACCACCCAAAACTAGGAAAACCGCTCGGATTAGCATCTGACCTTGTTGCTTAGCTAAATCTTTGTCAAATAGCTCATCACCAACTACTCTTTCACCACCAAATGACTACAATATAGCACTTCCACCATCTCCTAAAAACTCATCACCACATTCCCCAATCGAGTCTCAACTTGACACTCAAATCACTATAGCGGAACTCCTTAAGACTCCAAAAACCACTCCGCTACCCTTGTCTATTCCACCACCCGCTCCATCTCAACCATCAAAATCTACCCAACTAGCCTCAAATATAAACCCAAAAGAGCTAGTTTTTTTTAACATTTCCAACATCTCCAAACACCTTCTTCAAAGAGCTTGAAAACTCACTACCTCTACCACCCATCACCTTACAAGAACATCTAGGTTCTTTACCACCACCAATCACCAACATCATGGACTTTGATCCATACTTACCGACATTTCCACCACCTAATCCACACTCCAAAAATCAAACTTGGTCGGATACCATCCACCCACACCTCCCTCACCATCTCTTTTGCGAGCATTGCCAATCCACTAGGGATCTCGCAAAGGAAATAAGGGACGAAATGCGGTTCATTCTCAACCATATCATTGATCGCATCAACATTATCACTCACCAAAACTTCCACCCTTAGACCCTATGCAAGCATGGAAAGAATGATAATAATATTTTCTCTATTTTTTTTCTTTTAGGTCTTTTTAAAGAACAAACCCTTGTTCTTATTTTTACAATTGTATGTGGCATATATACCACTACATTTTGATGTTTTATTACAAGGATTAGTTTACGTACCTTGGCTTTCTCTCTTGTTTCTCGTCTTCTACAAGATTATATTACATGTTATCACTAACATTTTGTTTGTAGGTATTATTTTGTTCTCTCTCACTTGACGCCCTATTCTAGGGGGAGCTACCGTCCAGGGGGAGTTGGTGTTTTGTGGATCATTTTTTTGCCACTATTTATTTATTTACTCGACTCACTTTTTGTTTCGACAAAAAGGAGGAGAAGAGAGTAAAACTCACATATACACTTTCAAAACGTACATCTAATCTTAAGTTTTACTCACCATAACTTTATGTTTTGTCATCAACAAAAAATGGGAGATTGTTAATATAAATAAACCGTAAAAATATTTGTTTATATTTAGCGATCTCGTTATGTTTTGTTGATAATAAATATAAAGTTATCATAAGTAAAATTATAAGAATACATGTTGTTTTGCAAAGTATATACATTTGGTCATTTACGTAAATGTTGTAATAATAAATTGTTGTAATATAATATGTAATAGGTTGGGTAATATCCAAGTCCCATGACCCATACCCATGGAGCTAATCTATAACCCATGACCCATTGCATGACATCATGCATGAAATCATGTTGGGTATTATCCAAGACCCATGACCCAATGTCCATGACCCATGACCCATGACACATTGTCTAGATACATTGTATCTTGTTGGGTACCCATGACCCAAAGTCCATGACCATGGCTCATAACCTATAACACGTAACCCGATTTGCAACCCAAAATCCAGACTAATCTGACCCAGACAGCCGGATCCTTGGAAATGTACTGGCCAGATCCCTTGGGTGAGGGATCCATCAGAACCGTGGGACAGAAGGTTTTTTTGCCTATAAATAGTGAGCCATATTTTCATTGTTTCTCACTTTTGTTCTTACAACCCTCTCTTATATTATCTCACTCTCATAACCTCTGATCATTTGATCATTCTAGTAGTTCTTCTATCTTTTGTTGTGATTCTCATTTAGGTCCTTTACGAAGGCGAGATCACCCTATTCTTCAAGTCATCCAAGCAAAGGGTCCTTGATTGATTTGTCCATCCATAAGATTTCTGCAACATATCTTGTAATTCATATTTCACATAGTTGTTGTCTAATAGTTGTGTAAAGGTTTAGTTCTACCTCGTGGAAGAACTCGGTATTTAGCTTTGTACCTAAAAAAGTGTAAGCGACGTTGTGAGGCTTCTCCGCCAAGTTGAAGGAGCTTGTTGACATAGTGCTCGAACTCTCGAGTGGGGTATTCGGGGAGTGGAGTAGGGCAAGGAAAGTGTCTTTGTAGCCGAACCACTATAAATCACTTGTGTCGCTACTTTCTTTCCTTTACTTTACTTGCATTATTTACTTACTTTATTTATTGCTTGGTACTATTTATTCATCCATACGAATTCACATAAGATCAAATCTAAATCTCTGAAACTTCAATTAAAATCGGTAAAACTATTCAACCCCCCATTATAGTTTTTCACAGGGGGTGTTTGTTTATTCTTATATAGTTGGTTTATAGCTTACTAGCCGGGTACCCGCGCAATGCGGCGACGGGTACCCTGTGACTAAATTTTCAGGTAAACAAATATTATTTTGTTTTGAGCTGTTGGATTTCAGATTTATGTTTTGAAAGCTTAATTATATTGTACATTGTGGTTATATAGTTGTATATTTTGATTAAGGGGTGAATTAAATTGTGTATTAATTGTATGTGTTGAATAGTATTTTTTTAGTTTTATTTGTGCTTTAAATACTTGTAAATTATGTTTTTTACTTGTATTTGTTTAAAAATATATTTTACGAAGTCTTAAAAAATTAATAAAAGAAGAGATACAACATTATAAGATACTCCCTCCGTCTCAATATAATTGTCCATATTTCCATTTTAGGATGTTTTAAAAAAATTGTACACTTTCCCTTTTTAATAAAAACTAGAGAATATATTAAGGGAATATTATTTTTGAGTGGTTGAGATTTATAGTGTCATAATTTTTATTAAATTTGATGATTTCTCTCTCATGACATTAATTTTGAGACGAAGGGAGTAATATAGATTTGATATTGGGCTTAGAGGTGAGATCCTTGCAAAACATGTATCTTTTAAATAACAAATAAGCCAATCTCAACCATCATCTATCTTTCATCTAATGACTGAAATGAAGCAAAAAATAACAAAGAGATGGCAAAATTGACATTTTAGCTCATTTAATATAAAAACTCACTTTCAACCTTTTTTTAAAGGGTTTTTCTATTATGTGCCCTATGGCACATGATAAGAAGTGAAAAAAGTACATAAAAGTATATATGGATCCACAAAAAATACATTTTTTATATGTACTTGTGTCATTTTTCGTAGATCCCCATGTACTTTTATGTACTTTTTTCACTTCTTATCATATGCCCTAGGCACATAATAGAAAAACCCTTTTTAAAAAAATAACATATCTTGCAAACGGTAAATCTTCAAGCTACGAAAAATACACCATCGCGACGAGAATTAAATCATCTTTCTATAGATATGCACTTTTATATACTTTCGACGAACTTTTTTTTCAAATTTTCCGTCCAGAAAAATCCCACGGGATTCGTAAAAAGACGAACTTTTTTTTTCAAACTTTTCGTCCAGAGAAATCCCGCGGGATTCGTAAAAAAATCTCACGGGATTCGTAAAAAATTAACTTGTGATTTATTATTTTTAAAAAATCACAAGTGATTTGTAAAAATGAGTAAATCACTGTTTTATACTTTTATGTCACAACTTTTTTAGGGTAGATGTTTTTTATATGATTGTTGAAATGAGCTCTTGGAATCTCTTTATTAAAAAGTTGTATGTTGTTATACAGAATCCCATGTGATTCTCTCCGATCCATTGGAATTCATATAGAATCTCATGTGTTCCATAAAGATACTTGACGAGTATTTTTTATGTGATTCATACAGAATCCCATGAGTAATCTTTATGAATTATAAGTGATTCATCAAAGAATCTCATAGGATTCTGTATGGATCACATGAAATTTTATATGAATCACAAGGGATTAGAGAGAACCCCAATCCCATGGGATTTTCATTTTGCTTTATATAAAATGGAAGTACAAAATCACTTGATATTCTATTTTTGTTGTGTAATGTTATGAGAAAAATTCTTGTTCACTTTGAATATATCTTGTTTACTTTGAATATATAATGTTTGTTACGTATATTATGTTTGATCTCATGGGTAATCTGTATAAATCCCATGGGATTCTGTATAATCCCATGGGATTCTGTATAATCCCATACAAAGGATTCGTCAAAAAAATCACTAGACTACATATAAATCACTTGATATTTATATTCTTCATAATAAAATACTACAACAACATAATCACATCTAATCTACTCCTTTTCCAAATCGAAATGCAATCAAATTTGATTAATGTTAAAAAGTATAATGACAACTACAATTCAACCTCAAAGAGTAAAAGCACAAATTTAAAATTAAGTCCTAGTTGGACATCAAATGTATAGATTAGCATGACTCAACTAAGTTTCAAGTGATTCAACTTCACTTCTCAAAAAGTCAATTTCTTTACTCAACTCCAAGTTAGTATTAGTCAACAACAACAAACACTGTTCCTTCATATTTTCTGCCTTTATTTCAGCAGTTGAAACCGTTGGCCTTAGTTCGTCTATTAAAGTCCATATCCCATATTGCATAATACTCCATATCCTATTTGTTAATTTGTCAATGGTCACTATTTGTAAATTTGTCAATACTCCATGAACCCAAAAAGATGATCTTTAACTGTGGTTGCAGCTGTTGGTGATGTGTCCTTGAAAGGTACAACTGTTGGTGAAGGTGCAACCTACAATATTTTCCGGTGTGTTTTTTAATCACATGTGATTTGTTTAAAAATCACATGTGATTCTTTGGTGTATCAAATGTGATTCTAGTAACTAATTGCTGTATTTGTTTACTGCATTTTTGGCTCCATATTGTTGTTGCGATTAGGGATGAATCACAAGTGATTCATCAAAGAATCCCATGTGATTCATCAAAGAATCCCATGGGATTATGTATGAATCACATAAAGATACTTGACCAATACATATCATAAAAAGATAGACGTGACTCTGTATGAATCACAAGGAATTCATCTAGAATCACATAGGATTCGTCAAAGAATCACATGTGATTCTGTATAAATCACTTTACAAGACGAAAGCGACTGTCTGTGATACTAGCATCTTATTCAGCAAATAAAATATTATAATTTCAACATTTAAATCACTTCAAAAAATGGCAAGTATTATTATGCTCGCAAAACTCAAGTCATGCGGTTACAAAAGAAGCAAATACATAAGAGCTCGCTGGAGAAAAGTGAACAACAATGGATGATGATAGTAATATTGGGATTCATAATGAATCACATGTGATTCAGCATGAATCCCAAGTGATTCAGCATGAATCCCAAGTGATTCATTAGTCATTCCCATGGGATTCATGTTGATTCACATGAGATTCATGCTGAATAACATGTGACTATTTTATCCTGAACCCCATGGGATTCATAATGAATCCCATGTGATTCAACATGAATCTCAAGTGATTCATTAGTCAATCCCATGTTATTCACCATATATCTCATGTGAATCAGCATGAATCCCATGTGATTCATTATGAATCTCATGGGATTGACTAATGAATCACTTGGGATTCATGTTGAATCACATGTGATTCATTATGAATCCCATAGGGTTCAGGATAAAGTAGTCACATGTTATTCAACATGAATCTCATGTGAATTAACATGAATCACTTGGGATTGACTAATGAATCACTTGGGATCATAAAGAATCCCATGGGATTAGGGATGAATCACATGGGATTCATTAAAGAATCCCATGAGATTCTGTATAAAAAGAAATCTAAAATACTTGTTCATTGCTATACATTATGCCACATAAGCACTAAAATACTTCTACCTTGATTTGGCATAATATTACATGTGATTATGTATATAAACAATTAATATTAAAGTTACAAACTACCATATACATGTTTTTCACAATTATGTCGAACTCTACCTAATTCCGTTACATCCTCATCAACCTTAATTTTCAAGTTGTTTAGGCTATTCAAACATCATCTCGACATTCACATTCAACTTGTGCAACAATATCTTTGTGGCTTACTTGAACTTAAAACGCTTCACCCAAATATCATGTATCCCTCGTGTAGCAAATACCAACATGTGCTAATTAAATTTGATGAGCTTCTCCAACAAGTGGATCATCTTGGTATGTTTCAATGCTCGCTGGCAAAAGCGTCTTTGTACTAGAGCAAGGAGCATGAGCTTCCTTGCTCCTCTTAGATGAATCCTTGCAGTATCCAATAAAAGTAGAAAGAGGTAATGGGACCTATTAGAAGAACAAAAGAACAGCGGCACTAAGTTGCATCCAAAACATTAAGTTCATATTTAAAAAAATCATGTAAAACTGATTAAAAAAAATACCCTCTCATGGTTTCTGATATCACAATAAAAGACTGGCGCAGATCTCAATATTCCACAGTTGACGACCACGCTAGTTCCTATGTGTTCATCCATATACAAATAAATAGTGAATGTCAACCTATATTCAAGCCCATGCTAAAATTCTAAATAGAATAAGCATTTGGAATAGAATGCACGACATGTACATGTTATCAGGTTTAATAATTTGGACTCTACTGAAGGCATGTGTAGCACAAAGGAGTTACTTCATCGAATTCATAAATCAAAAGAACTTCCCTAAGTAGCTTAATGTAGACAAATGAACAATCCTAGTAAAAGTTAACTGCTTTGGCTTTAAGGATATACTTTGTTCCCGTGCCCAAAGCCTATACTATAAGACCATTAATCAAATTTTATGTGGTAGATTGTTTTCAATCGCTACTTTACTTATAGAAACGCAATAGAACAACCAACCGCTACCCTATACAAAAGAACAAACGAATATCATACTTTGGAACATTGCTACTAAATGTAGCAGGTATACTAATCACTAATCACAATAACTATATACATCAGTACAAATTATGCATACATATTAATAAAATGAAAAAATAACCTGTAAGTAATCATGACCACCAGTTGATAATTTCACTTATCGAACGCCTTCCGGTCCTTAACACATCCATTAAAAACCAAATAATTTAAACAACAACATTCAATTAAAAAATAGTAAGTGTACTAATTCAATAATTACATATTAAATGGATAGTGTGCATTGAGTGAATTGCTTATAGCGGGAATATTTCTATAGATGACATTAACACACAAAGGTCTCATTTACAATTGGAAAACATGGTATACGATTATCATTTTGGTAAAGTATGGTCAATGTTATCTTGTTATAAGGAATCAAAATAGTAATTAATAGAATAATATGAACAAATCGAATTATATTAAAAAAAATTACCAATATCAACAGTTTGATGCTCAATTTGATTAGCAAGTTGCAACGAAGACGATTCAAGCAATGGTTCACCTTTAGATAGTGCTACTTCATCTCGTATGTCCATTATTTATAAAAGATTTGGTTAATTTTGCCTTTGATTTGGGGAAAAACTGTTAGGGTTTGATTTGGGGAAAGCGGTGGAGGTGAGTAATGGTGGGGAGGTTTTGTGTGAGTAGACAAAATGAAAAATGAATTGTGACGGGAGTTGTGATTTGACCCCTAATGGATGTTAGTTTGATTGTGAATATTACAAAAATGCCCTTTAATAATTAATTTAATTAAAAATGACAATTAATCTAGGCCATTAGATGAAAGATGATGGATGGTTGGGATTAAAGCATTTGTTCTTTAGAAAAAATATGTTCTGTATGGAACTTTTGTCTTATGTTTCATAAGCTTTCTTTTGTTTATTTTAAAACTTTTCGACTTATAAAAGTTTATTAGTATGTCTTAATAAATTTATATAAGCAAAAAAATTTCAAAATAAGCTACAAAATGTGAGCTTATCTATACTACTTATAATGGAGGGATGACCCTCTCTCTTCTAATTTTTTTAAGATTTTCATATATAGATTTTAATCAAATAAAGCCATTAGGCTGCCCGCAGTGGTCGGTCGACTAGTTCTGTCGCCGTTGCGCCGACCAAGTCGCCACCATTGCAACAAGAGGGTCAAACTGGGTCGGTCGGCTTCAAAATTAACGAAGGGTGATTGTGCTGAAGGAAAGAATCAAGATTTTGTTTATGGTAGCTTCGGTTAACATGAGATGAATTATTTCCACGGTCATAACTAAAGTTATTGTTATTTGTAATTTAATTGTTTAATAAAAATATGGCCGCATAACATTACATTGTTAGAATATATAGTCACAGGGTACACGCCACCGCATCGCGCGAGTAACTACTAGTTAAACATAAGCTAAAGACCAAATAAGACATAAGCAGATTAGGAAAGTAAGAAAAGTGAGGCGAAATCTTGTTTGCAAAATTTCCTCCCCAGTTTGAACACTTGTTTGTTCGTTTATTCATCTCTTTCTTTCCTACTCATCAACTGAACAACAAAAGAAAGAATTTAAACAAATTCATTTCTCCAATAATCAATCAACCAAGGTGGCATTCTTCCATTAATCATTCACAATGTCATGGTTGGCTCGCTCAATAGCCAACACACTCAATCTAGACAACGAGCCAGCTGAAGACAACAATCAAGGCATCAAACAAGACCTATCAGATCTCACCCAAACCCTCACTCATCACTTCCAGGGCATCACTTCTTTTATAGCCCCGGGACCTTCCGATGGCATCCGCCGTGACTTCGCCGAGATCGGAGGAAAGTTCCGGAGTTCAATCTCAAACCTCTCCAACAATATACACGTGGCAGATATTACTAAACTTGCTTCTGATTTACTTCATCTTGACACTGACAGTGACAGTGACAGTGACGGTGACGATGTTGTTGGTGTGACGGATGAGGTTGTTGCGTTTGTTAATGATGTTGTCATGCATCCTCAGACTTGGTTGGATTTTCCATTACCTCAACATGAAAATGAAGGTATTAAAATCATTTTATTTTTACGTCGTTTTTCGAGTTTGCGTTATTCATTTCTATAGATGAGCAGCCAGAGCAGGTGCATTTACGAAAAACTAGCTAAGACAATAAACACATTTTGTTGGGATTAGGTGCATTTCCGAAAATTTGAGGTTTTTTACAAGAATTAGAACTACGCCGCAAAAATCCATGGGTGTCCCCGTACCCATCCAGGTACCGTCATCGGAGATGGGCAAAACAGTATAAAACCGAAATCTGTTCTGAACTGGCCCAAAACTGGTCTTTAAATATACCGCCGTTTAGGACTGTCCTAGACTTGTCTGCCACTCCTTAATCAGTCCTAAATAATACCAGCCCCGTTTAGGACACGAACTTAAACTCGTCCAAAACTGTCTAGGACTGTACTGGCAGTTTTTAAAAGAGTAAAGAAAATCGAGGAAAACTGGACAGAGACCGGCCAGGTTTTAAGAAAAGACCCAGTTAAAAGAACTAGACTGTTTTTGGGCCAGATTGAGACTGCCAATCCTTCTGCATCTCTATCTTAGAGCACTTGAGATGTGTATGGTTATTAAGTGGTATCTCATGACAAGTTTTTTGGTAGTTGGAGATATCTAAATTTACTGATTATAGCAGAAAATAAGAGATTTCTTAGTTTTATTGCTAAGACCACATGAATTATAATTTCTAGAAAACATGTGCTGTAAAACTACTAATCTATAGGCTTTAAAATGCTATTTTAGTAGTAATATTTCATTTGTGGTACTCGTTTACTAAAATTTCAGTGGTAATTAGATTTTGTTTGCTTCAGATTTTAAGCTGTCTGATGTCCAACAAGAGCATGCTTTGGCGGTTGAACGTCTAGTACCAGGGTTGAGTGCTCTTAGGATTGAGCTCTGTCCTGGTTATATGAGCGAGAGTTCGTTTTGGAAGATATATTTTGTACTTTTGCATCCGAGACTTGAACATCATGCTGCTGAACTTCTTTCGACATCGGAGGTAAGTCTGCTAGGAGCAATGTTGACTTCTGAACTTTCTTTAGTTGCTGTTCTGTGCGAGTTTTTCTTGTCCTTGTTTATACTTCTGGAGTGTACAAAACAAACTACTATGAGCTTTGTAGAATAAATCTCACAGTTGCTTGCCGCTATATGTAAGCTCATGATGTTTCCATCTCATGGTGCCATTAGCCGCCAATGGTAATAAATGTTTCTGGATTGAAATAGACATATCTGGTTAAGTTATTACTTATTACAGCATAGGTTAACTTAGGGAACAGAAACTCGTTTGACACATCCGGTAATGTTTATGTACGCAGATCTGCTAGCAAATTCTCATAGTGCATTGCCCAAACCTGGAATAGTGAGTTTTATTCTCTTCTTTTACGCGAAACACATAGGGGAACAACTAAACTTCATATGCCGAATTAGCTCATTAGAGGTTTTGTTATGAAAGTTGAAGACAGGGTAGTTTCTATTGTTAAAAAAACCTCTTTGTTTCTTACAAAACCTCCCATGTATATCATAGTCTTGTGTTGACCTTTGAATAATATGCTTATTAGTTCATCTCTCTGCTATGGGTATTTGTGGGTGCGATTTTCAAGTGGCAATTTACAAGATAGAAGGTGTTTATAAGTTTGACAGTATTGCAGAACACTATTAAATACCACCAAAGCAAAGAAAAATACACGAGTCCATGACACATATATTCATAAAATGTGAAACAGTCAATTAGCGGGAGCTCTGAAATATCGACCAAGTCGTTAATGTTAGCTTTGTTTTTTATTTATAGCCTATGGCATAACACCCGTTTCCTATATTTTAAGCTTTATCAGGATCCCTGTTGTTAAGAATATAAAGAATTCAGGATAATATCGACCAAGTCGTTAATGTTAGTTTTGTTTTTTATTTATAGCCTATGGTATAACACCCGTTTCCTATATTTTAAGCTTAATCAGGATCCTTTTTGTTAAGAATATAAAGAATTCAGGATCCTAATATCGACCAAGTAGTTATGTTAGCTTTGTTTTTTATTTATAGCCTATGGTATAACACCTGTTTCCTATATTTTAAGCTTAATCAGGATCCTTGTTGTTAAGAATATAAAGAATTCAGGATCCTTGATTATATAATTTTGCAACAGCACTTTGCTTTTCTGTCTCACTCCCATCCGTTGACATTTCATTATGCAGATATTGAATGTGCGGGCCACACTAACACAGGAGTTAAAGAACCGCCCTTATGCACTGTCCAATAAAGAAACACCAAGAAGCAAATTGTATTCTGAAAATCTGCTTGATTCAGCCCCCCTTGAGGTATCTGCAATGGAAACTTGCACACCCACTGCCTCAACGAATACAGAAACTGTAAAACACCCTATCCACAGTGATGAAATTTCAATTGTCGACAAATCTGTCATTCAAGAGGAGCCACATGACATAGCCAAAGCTGAAGATGACACAGATGATTGGTTAAAAGAAGAAAGCTCGGAAATTGTTAGCAGTAGAGTTACTATTTCTATTGGAAATGACGAGGATGTATCATTTAGTGATTTTGAGGATGATGATGATGATGATGGAAACATCCCTATACATTTCAAAAAGGCAACATACACCTCTGATTCTTCAACAAAAGAGTCACAAGGTTGGGTACAATTGGGTCGAAGCTCCACTGATTCTGGAAAGGACAGTGACTTCTCTACCATTGATGTGGCATGACATCTGAACTTATAGTTTTCTAATTCTCTATCGATGACTTAATTGCCTTTGTTGGAGTAAATAGTTTGTTTCAGTTTGTTAAAGTCTACACCACGGCTTCAAAATGTATATAGATTATCGGAAACACGTGCCGCTTGAAGTAGTCACAGAATCAACACGTAATGCTCTGGTTTTATGGAATGTTATTTGGTACAGATATTGTCTCGGCATCCTCTGACGTAAGTTTAAGGTGTTGAATGCATATACAAAGTGATTATTGCAATTTGAAGAATAACTATCCAATACTCTTCGTTATACATACGATATAGGTTACGCCTCAACAGTTTTCAAGATACGAAATGCATTACTAATTGGCAATTTGGCATCTCCTTTTCTGCAAAAATGATGTCTGTATAAACCAAGAAAGAAATGCAGACCCCTTGGATTTTTGTACTCGAACGAGATGATACTATGATGATTTTACCTTGTATTCTATGTACATTTTGATTAACTACTTTTTTTTTTCTTTGTGGAAATCATTCCAAACTGTTAATAACTTGTGTCAAATTGTCAGCATCTTGGTAAATTATTTATTTGTACATATGATGTAACTGTTTCTTACCTCATTCTTTACCATTTAAAAAAAACTGATAACGGGTGAACATTTTACCCACCTATTAACAAGAGGAAAAAAACAATAATATCAACTTTTGAAGGGGATAAGATCGGTTTGGAGCACCGTCAATACAAGGCTCTGCAAATATTTTCTTGATAACAGGTTCATTTAAATTACATGCAATTGCTACAAAACAAACACACCCAAATATCCTCTTGAAAAATATATTTTGCATGGATTTAAAGATTGTACACAAGGGTTTGAATTACACCCACAAAAGAAAAAAACCAATTCTTTTGATCACAGCCTTAGGTTTATCAACTTATGGTGCTTATAGGCTTTGTAAATCACCTTATGTTATTCAAAAAACCAACAGGGTTATGAAAGTTTTAGGCGCCTTAGCCTCGATAACTGAATTATTAGGTGACTCTGCTGAAACCATAGGTGTTATTTCGAAAGATTTAAAAGATTTTATACAATCTGATTCTGATCAAATCCCTACTAGTTTAAAACAGCTTTTCAAGATTACGAAATCAGATGAGTTTGCGGAGTCTGTTGTTAAGGTTACTACAGCTTTGACAGTAGGGGTTTTACGTGGGTATCGGGTTGAGGGTAGGAAAGATGATTCGGGTGTAAGTTTTTCGGATAGGGCTTTTGAGAAGCTGTTTTCGCCTGCTGGTTCGGGTTTTGTTTCTGTTATGGTTGGGAGTTTTACTAAGAATATGGTTATGGCTTTGTATGCTGATAGAGCGGGTGGTAAAGATAGTTCAGTTGAGAGATGGGTTGATGTCATAGCGGATGATAAGTGTAGGAAAGTGATAGCCGATTGTATTCAGCAGTTTGTGACTACGATGGTGACGGTTTATCTTGATAAGACAGTGGATGTGAATACTTATGATGAGATTTTAGCGGGTTTGACTAATCCTAAACATGAAGAGAAAGTAAGGGGTTTGTTGGCGTTGGTTTGTAACGGTGCTATCGAGACATTTGTTAGGACTTCACATCAAGTGTTGACGAATTCAAGATCGAATGGTAATTCGGATTTGATTAGGAGAGGTTCCTCTACTATTAGTAAAGTTTTAGATGGGCAAGAATCAGTTTTGAGTAAATTGAAAGGAAGGAATATTCAAAGGTTTGCAGCACCGAGCAATATGAGGTTTGTTCTTGATGTGACCGGGAGGGTAACACTTGCGACTATAAAATCGTTTTTGGGATTTTCGTTTAATCGATTATCTGAGGGTATGAAAAGAAATTTACAAGAAGCTTATAGGTACCTGAGAGCAAAATCTTTGATTGTTATGACTATATGCATTTCACTGTATTTGCATATGTTAAGCGGTCCATGGAGTCTGATGCAAGTTTAGTACTTTAGCGTTGTCTTTTGTTGCTGAGTTAATGTTGGTTTTTAGCCTTATAGGTACAAGAACTATCAATATGTACTTATACTTTGAAAACGAAATGAAACTTTCTCAAGTTTCTCTGTTTTTCTGTTGTTGTCATCGCTAAAGAATCTAGATATAACAATATACATGAATAAAGATTGAAGCTTTTTCATGGGGTCTTATTCTGCGTATAAATGTAATCAATATGAGCGATTAAGGTCCTTCTCATCAAGCACTCTTCTTCACTGATTCTTTCACACCCCTCTTCAATCTCAACAGGTTCGCCACCACCCTGCAAAAAAATAAAAATAAAATAAAAAATAAAATACAGCATATAATCTATTTAGACGTTGAAAAACATGAAATTTACAGCCAGTATTAAGTTACTCATACTTTCCAAGATAACTCATTTTGATGTCTTGTTGTTGTGGTGTCGGCTGCCATGTGACGGGCAGCATAGGACGTCGTGGAGCATAGGAGAAGGGCTAGTATGAGGAAGAGGGTGGTGGTTCTAGACATGGTTGTTAAGGTGATGAGGGATTGAGGGTATACATGGAATGAAGTAACATCATATAAATTTATAGATACAACTAATATGTGCTGTGTGAAAAGGAGACTTTAGAATGCACATAATTTAACATATGGTTTTGTCTTGTATATGGCAGTCATAATTGAAGTACACTAGAATCTGGAATCATTTAAGGTTTTTAAAGGTGGATGTAAAGTGATTTGATTTGATTAATAACATAAACAAGAGAAAGAATATAACATGTCGGCCAGCCAAAAGATTGGCTTGTACTCTTGTAGACAAACTGATTGACCTGCACAAGGTCCATCCATGAAGGTTATGGTGTTCACCCGTGGTGCTCTGTTCGGTCAAGACGATATGTTGTTTGATTAAAGCATGATTTCTGCGGCTTGACGGTGTAAAGCATTCACAAGGTTTGTCAAAACAATACGAGTTGATGCACCAGTTGTTGGTTGTTGCGAGTTGCTGTCTTTAAACCATGTCGAATTTGGTAGTTAAATAAGTATGGCATTTGTTTAGTTGTGGGTCATTATCAATCTGTATCTGGTCAACTCTGTAAGTCAAATGGTTGATGGGTTTAGATTAGAATTTGGATTTGAATGTAAAGTTGTAGATTAAGGGTGCGTTTGGTATGCTTGATGGAATCACTATAGGTATAGGTTTGAGAATAAAGTGGAATGGAAATGGGTATGTAGATATCACTTTTCATGGGTATCCACATACCCACCGAATCATACTCCTATGAGGAAACCCACATATCATGGGTATCCTCATTCCATTGTGGTGGACCCCATAACCAACCAAACAACATTAATCACTTTCAAAGTCATAGATTTATTCCCATAGTGTGATACCAAACGCACCATAAGATTTGGATTTGAGTTTGAGATAAGTGAGAGAAAATAATATTTAAAGATATATTATATACTAAAATAATTAATAAATAATACAATATTTTTATTTTAACTATAAATAAAAGAAATTAATTAATTTTTTTATTATAAAATATATTTTAATTTATAATGAGTGGTGTTTATCAATTGGGGGACCATAATGACAAAATATGTCCATAGTTTTGTTGCAATCCTTGTTGAATATGATAGAATATTTGGGATTCAACCCAAAGCTAGGGCCCATCATTTTAAACCAAACAAATATTTTGGATGCAATCTAAGCACATAGTGATAAAACCTGGTAAACAAACGGGCCCTAAGATTGTATGTTCATACCTCAAAATACACAAATGAACATTTTGTTTGTGTTATTTAACATGTCGGCTACCAAAAAGAATGTGCAAGTTGCCAAGTTGTGTGTTTGTGGATGATAAAAGATGTTTTAGAACAAATACAACAATTACTTTATATGATCATTAAATATTATAAGTGACCGTAAATATACAGAGAATAATATAATTGTAAATGAATATTTGATTGATTCTATTCCACCAATACATAGTACAATATATAGGAATACATAGAGTATTCTAGAATCTGGCACATTATAGGTTAACACTCCCCCGCAGTTCGAGCGGCGAAATCGCGAAAGCTCAGACTGAAGATTAAACGCTAATAAACAATAAAGTAAAATTAATAAATAATTGATGAAAAAGACATTCGACAGCAAGTGGAAGCACATCTTCAGCAGCAACAAAGCGGATAAACCAACGTATCCATACCAAACAGGATAAACCAAAGTATCCTGATCAAATGGGATAAACCAAAGTATCCCTTACCAAACAGGATAAACCAAAGTATCCCCTACAACTAAAACAAATGAGAATGACAACTAAAATTAATGCACTAACATCAAAAGAAAGATGAAAAACGAAAGTTGGTTCTAAAACTTCAACCCCCAAAGAACCTTCCGAACAAACGGGGCGTGTTTTTCCTTAGAAAAACATAAAGATCCACTTCACAAATAAACATCAAAACTTGGGTGGGCTGAATGTTGCCTCAATTTTTTTTTTTTTTTTTTCTTTTTTCGTGAACAATAACTTTTAAATGTAAAACCACAAACTATTAAACTAAGATAAATAATCATGACCACCAAATTCCCATGTTGACTAACCGACCCGTTATATTAAACCAAGAGAATAATATAATTGTGAATGAATATTTATTGTGAATGAATATTTGATTGATTCTATTCCACCAATACATAGTACAATAGGAATACATAGAGTATACTAGAATCGGGCTTGAGCCCATAAACATTATAGGCTAACAGTGACATGATTTTGGTATATAAAGTTTTTCTCCTGTCCTTTTTAATTAGCAAGTATTTTACAACAATGTATATATGCAATTCGTATATTCCAGGGTATGAAAATTATTAAACTGTTGAGAAGCTTATAGGCACTTCAATGCAAATTTATTCGATTTTTCTTTGTATTTCGGTCATTGACAGGCGGGTGAAATGACGTGAGAGAAAAATGACAGAAACCTTTAATAATGGATTTTGCTAACAAGTGACCACTGAGCATAAGTTAGCGTGTAGTTAATAAACACAAACTTTATAATTGAACAAAAAAATCATTAAATTAACACATTAAATAAACTAATAAATTATTATATTTGAACATAAGTTTCACTTAAATGAATCAAAACATTCCTTTTATCTACACGTTAATATGTGTCCCGTGAGCATACGTTAGCAAAACCCTTATAATAAATACATAGCTTTCAAACCCTAAAACTAATAGACCCAAACCCACAATTATGTTTGGGCCAACTAACCTAGCTATTTAGTACTCCCTCGTAGTTTGAACGACATGCTTTCGAACGGACAAACTAGAACCTATATTGGAAGCCGCTTCTTCTCTTTTCTTCTACCATCTTCTTTGGTGTTTGTTTAAATGGAAGCGTAATTGTATTTAGCGGCATAGTTGTTTATTGTTTGCGGCTTCCTCCTTTGCGTGACTTTTTTTTATACGTTAAGGTTTGCTTTGCCTTTAGGTAGGAGCGACAATTTGCAACTAGCTATTTTCGAAAAATGACAATGATCTTCGATGGTAAAACAAAGAGTAATATTGAAGAGACAAAATTTTGTTGATTGATGCCTATATCAACATATTAATAATATGGGATGTGTATGATGGTTAAACTTTTTTTTGTTCTAGGTTTTATGATACGGATTAGATAAAAAGACTAATAAAACGAAAATATAAAGTCAAAAAGGTAAATAAATCTGGATCCCTCTGAATCATCGACGAGTAGCTAATGACTGGAGGACAACTTTTGTAGTGGGTTGAACCTAAAGCTCCGATACCATGTAGATAGCAAATAGAGATATTATTGATTGTGTTTTGTGTCTTTACATAATGAAGATTGCTTATGTATTTATAATAAACACATAGCTTAATTAACAAGCAATGCAAACCTTAAAACTAATTACCCAAACTCAAAAATTAGGTTTGGGCCAACTAAACCAATAATGATAAACTTAACCGAACGGTTGACTTGTAGATATATTGATTAACCAGCCGCACAGGTCATTCCTTACTCCAGGGGCGGAGGGGATGGGGTGACTAGCAGGTGCTAGGCCCCTCCCAACTAGCCCAGTGGATACAATCTTACATAAGTTGAAAGCCCATTATTTGAAGAAGAATAAAGGTCGGCCCCTCCCAATATGCCAGCATTTGTGTTTCTAAGATAAAAGAATGTTGTAACGTGTACGAGTTATAGCGGAAAATCCGAACAAACAAATTTACAATATATTGCGTAATCATCGCATCAGCATCAGGAGTTGAATTATCTAGTTCTTTATTTTTCATTATCAATCACAGTTGGTACTTTCTGTTTTGTATTAATTGAATCGTTGATCACTTGGTCACTATCAATTGGTTAACTTCTTAACTAGTTCTTCAATTTACCGCATTGGATGGTAATTTACTATATGATTTACAAAGTCATGATACAAAGTTTTAAGTCAAACTACACTAACTATTGTTTAACTTGGGTACAAAGTTTTATAATTTTAGATTGGCACATCGGTAAGAAAAGAACAATCAATTCCTAATAAAATGTCTAAGGCTTGTATATTAGTTCAAGATAAAGGTTTTCTTGATTGATTAGATATTTAAGGGGTGTTTGGCTAAGGTTATGAATTTGGCTTACACTTTTTTCATATAAGCGGCTTATGGCTTATATATCATGAGTTAATAAGCCCTTGCTAAATGCTTGGCTTAGCTTATCATAGTTAAGAAGATAAAGTGACAAAAAAAATGCATGATAATTAAATAGTGTAGTTATTAGATGAGGATATAAAAATCTTATTAAATAATATTGTTATATAAGCTCACCCCTCTACATATAAGTCACAAAATTTGGGCCTATTAAAACCCCCTTCTATAAACTCATAAGCCCACGCATATAAGCTTAGCTAAACACTTACTTTAGGCTTATTTAACACATATAAGCTAATAGCTAGCCAAACACCCCTTAGTTTTGCGCCTGTTTGTCTAGATTAGCCTGCCATGATATATGTTTTTGAACTATGTAGTTAGCGTTTCACACGTTCGGCCCCCCTTAACTTGAAATCCTGGCTCCGCCCCTGCCTTACTCCATCGGTTGTTTGATTAAAGTTATTATTTCTACAGCTTGACGATGAATCACATACGCTCGACTTCGCTAAAACAGTACTCCTTAATACTCCACTGTCCATACTGCATGAACCCGAGTGTTCATACAAACTGATCAAGGATCTATGTACGTAAACCTTCTTCTTTATACGGTATATGTTACATACTAATACCACATATCTCACCATCTCACAAATGTCTATAAAGAGATTTGAACACACCATCTATTGGTTAATGGTCACCACTCACGTAACACTATACTAAAAGACCTTGAGTTTTATGTAAACGTTTTTACTTTTCAGTAATTGGTCAGCATCAAATTTCAACTATGGCATTTGTTTAATTTTGGGTAATTATCATCAATATTTGGTCAACTCATAAATGAAATAGTTACTAGAACTTGCTAGATACAAGTTCAAGCACATTTCATTTAACAATATTAATTCAGTGTTCAATCTAACATTAAAAAAGAAAAGAAAAAAAATAAAAAAATAATAAATAATAAATAAAAAAAACTGCAAATTGTTTGAGTTTGTATGCTCGTACTTTTAGATACTTAAATGAACGTTTTGGTTGTGCTAACTGATATTTAACATGTCGGCTACCAACGAGCATGTGCTAGTTGCCAAGTGGTAATGTATATTTTTGGTGTCTGATAAAATAATGTTTTAGATCAAATTCAACAATTAATTTGTTTGATGTTTAATTTAATTTATATTGATGATAATTACTAAAAAAATATTAATTTATAAGATCATTAAAAACTACCAGTGATATTAATTTTGAACACTTTTTCTTGTGTCATATAAGTGAATAATTTACATTTTTGTTACTTTTTTCAGAGTCATATGTAATGATGTGATGGGTCAAAAGTCGAATCTAATACATGGTCATGGGTGAATGAAGTAGGTGTTGACCACTGAAGGAATAATACAACTTGAGCTTGTGAACACCTATCATAAGTTCATAACCGTGAACGTTTGTAGTCTTCATCAAGGTTGTCAAGATCGGGATCTTACTCATGATCGTTTCATTTTTGTAAGATCGTGATCGTAAGATCGGATCGGAATCTTAAGATCCTACTCTAATGTTATTTCTTAATAGTTTTTGTAATATCATACAAATCTACAAATTATTATACATTATAAACACAAAATACTATGAATGCTTCATAGAAATGCTGTCATAAATTATGATTATGAAATGTTTAAAAAGATTAACTTGTTGTTTTTTAAATTCTACAAAAAAAACAACTCATATATTTAGGTTTTTAGTTTGTAATCCAAGAAAAGTAAGATCGGATCGGATCGGATCTTAAGATCGTATGGTCAAGATCGGGATCCTATAAGATCTTAAGCTTGCAAAGATCCTATGTAGGATCCGGATCGTTTTGGCTTTGCAGTATCGTGAAATCGTAAGATCCTAAGATCAGGATCGGGATCCTAAGATCAGGATCGGGATCCTAACAACTATGGTCATAGCAACCAAAGAAGAACAATGTAAGGGGGAGGGAGTCGTTGCAGTTTGAGATCGGGGCCGAAATTTTTTTTTTGGTACCGTTCGGGAGCACCACCCCCTCCCTTGCGGTACCGCAAAATTCATACCAATTCCATCACAAATCGGGCTATTATCCCCGCCGCCAACGATCAAAAAAAAAGAAAAAAAAAAAGAAAAAAAAAATGTAACGGCTAGAAACGGCTAGGAGGAAGAAAAAAAACTATTTCTCACCTCTATATATACACATTCAAATACAATTTAAAAAACAAATACATCCCAAAAAATCTATATGGATCAAAGGAAAAACCGATCCCAACCTAAGCCAACCCGTGGCAAAAACCGCACCCCCGACTCATCTTCGTTCCAACCAAACCCAAACCAACCCCCGAACCGTGCCCAACCGAATTCTCAATTTCGGCAACCACTCAATTCGGCATGCAACAATTATTAAGCCAACAATTCGCAAACCAACAATTTTCTAACCAATTTGATTTTTCACAATTTGCAAACCAAGGCATGAATTTTTCACAATTAGCAAACCAACCCGGAAGTAGCATGCCGATTCAAACCGTCTCCATCTCTACGAGGAAATTTCGAGTATTACCGTAATGATGTTGACGATAAAGACGAAGAAGTACCGGAGACACAACAACAAGAAGAAGATGTTGAAGAAGAAGAAAAAGAAGACGAAGAAGAGGTTGAGGTCATTCCCGCTCCCACAAAGACGAAAGCGAAGTCGAAGATGTGGACAGAAGCGGAAGAAATTGCCTTAGCCAAAGCCTACATAAACGCTTCTCAACTACATAAACGCTTCTCAAGACCCAAAAAAAGGCAACCGCCAAAAAAGTAGATCATTTTGGAAAAATGTCTTGGACACTTTTAATAAGCATATGGGTGAAGAAACAGATCGTACCCATCACCAAGTGAACTCAAAATGGAAGGATTTGAATAACAAGGTTACTAGTTTTGCCGGAATTTACAACAAGAAAAAGTCTAACATGAGTAGTGGCATGAACGATGAAGATGTGTTAAAGGCGGCTCAAGTGGAGTACGCGAAAAAACACAAGACCAAAGGCGGGTTTCCTCATTTTGGTGCGTGGGATGTTTTGAAAAAATTTCCAAAGTGGAGTAGTCTGCCGACATTTGAAGAAATGGGATCTTCGAGTTCGACAAAAGCAAAACATAGCGAGTCGCACGCAAGGTCGTTTGAAGCTGAGTTTATGCCTATTGATTTAAACGACGAAGAAGTTGATGAAGATGTGCCGGAACAACCCGCAAGACCAACGGAGCCACCAAGGCGCGCGCAACCGTAAGAAATCGGTTGAATCGACTTCTACCGGTAGCGAAGAACTCATGAAGTTGGTCTCCAAGCTTAATGCGTACAACAAAGAAGAAATTGAGGAAAAAAGACGTATTCGAGCGAAGAAGCTTCGCATGAAGGAAGCGAAAATACAAGCTAGGATTGCTCGTGATCAACAAGTCCAAACTTTGGCTCTTCAACAACAAAAACAAATGGAAGAACAACAAAAACAAAGTGATTTGGAGTTCATCTTGAAGCCACATGACCAATACACCGGACCTTTGTTGCAAACGGTGTTGAATCGAAAAAAAGAAATCGCCGAACGTTGAGGATGGGAGTTTTAAGTTTATTTATTTGAAATGAAATATTTATGTTTTTAAAATATTTTTATTTTTAATGAAATATTGAAGTTAATTGAAAAAAAAAATTATATAGTGATGAGGAGGAGAGAGAAACTGAAAGATGATAAAGGTTTGAATGATGCCCATTCCCTCTAGAGATGGTTTGAAAAATGGGGAAAAAAATGATAATGTGGAGGAGAGAGAAACTGAAAAACCTAAATAGAAGACCTTAGCCATGTAATTAAGAACATAAAAGTCTGATAGAAATCCAAAATGGAACTGATCACGCAAAATGTCACTTAAGGTTCATGATATAAATTTAATCGTCTGCTTCGACTTCGAGTATCAATCAAAGTTACATAATTGCATGCTTCTAACTTTGTTATTTAAGGATTCATATATCAAACTAACAAGGCACATGATATATTATAGTTACGGTTTAGAAGGGAAAGCCTCGGAGAGTTATATATGATCTCCACAAAGCATCCTAGTTTTGTTTCATGGTACATGGTGAACATTAAAGTTAATAGAGACAAATTAATTCACCGAAGGCTCGCTTGATTAACCATGGTCGGTTGGAGCATTCCGTAACTGGTAGCTACCAAGTGTTACTAACTTACTAAGCAAACATACAGAGTTGAACCAAGATTAATTGATGATTAGCCTAAATTTTCTATGCAAACACAGTTAAAAATAGATGCAGACATATCCACTAATTAAATTTCTGCCTCGCTCATTATTAACATTTAACCCGCAACAACCAACTGCTTGTCCGCGTGTAAAACATGCCATTTAGACAAACTTTTCCATAGTCAAGCTACCTGCGGAAATCATGCTTTAATCAACAAACAAGATATGGGTTAAGAGTTGACCATGATTAGACCACCAGAGTCTTCACGGGTGGAAATTGTGCAGGTTAATCAATTTGTCTACATGCCAACTTTGGCTGACTTGCAGGATATATTATTTGTCCTATTGATTTTAGATTCGAACGTACTTCAATTAATACTGCCCATATACAAAACTAATATATCTTAAAATATGTGCCTTCTAAGGTCTCCTTTTCACACAGCTCATATTGTTATTAGTGTCTATAAATTTATATCATGCTACTTCAATCCATGTATACCCTCGTCACCTCAACACTAACCATGTCGAGAACCACCACTCTCTTGCTCATACTAGCCCTTCTTCTATGCTCCTCACAATCCCAGTCCACTCGTCTCATATTAGCTGCCACGGCGAATACTAAACTTCAAAACAAGGTATCTTTGTGAGCATGTGTAAATTATGTTACTGGTACTAGATTTTGTTTGCCGAGAGTGTTGATAATTAAAGAATTGCATGGATAATTTCATGAGTCGTGTATTAGATAGCACTGGCATAATACAGTATTTCGACCCTATTTGATACCTTGGGTTACACTAAATTATCACTAACATTTTCCATGTTTCATATTTCTCACGATTCTATAATAATGTACGTAGTAATTTCTTTGTAGGGTGGTGGCGAAACTGCTGAGATTGAAGAGGGGTGTGAAGGAATTGGTGAAGATGAGTGTTTGATGAGAAGGACACTTGTTGCTCATATCGACTACATATACACACAGAAGAAAAACCCATGAAAAAGCTTAAATCTATATTCATGCAAATTGCTTTTAGTCTACTTAGCCCATCCAAAACTTTAGTAGACCACCTTATCCTAAAAAAGTTTGAGGAAGTTGCCATCATTATATCTTTTGTTACACAATGTGTAATTCTTAGTTCATGCCTTTAATGTTTATGTTTTATAGAATGCATGTAGTGCAAGACAGTCTCTCATGTGATGACTATATAAATAAATTTAGGTGTCTATAAACTTTGGATCAACAGATTGATATTTTTTCTTGCACTTGGCAACAAAATAATGTTTTTCTACTATCTGTTTCGACCCAGCTATAAAATGACAGAAACTGAAACTGTGACTAGAATCTCGGTAGTCTGAAATTTTACTTGAATTCTTGATAACAAGAAATAATATATGACCACATATAGTGATAACTGATAAGAGACCGATTTGAAATGGTCAATATCCCAAGAAACTAAATAAGAAAACGAGATGATAAGGCATTTTGAGCGGGCAAGACTCCAAAAGAAATAAAGAGAGAAACTAGACAATGAAAGCACCATCGAGAAGAGACAGATTTGAGATGGTCAATCTCTCAAGAAAATAGATAAGAAACCGAGATGATAAGGTCATTTTGAGCAGGGAAGACTCCAAGAAAACTACTGTAAGAGAGAAACTAGACTTCTAAATTCTTCTTCATTTTCCTTCTCTTCTGATCATACAAACCATAACAATTTATAATAGGAATGAAATACAAACTGCCAATTCTAACTAATCTACCCACTAGCCAAATAAACACTTCAAGTGCTTACTTTTGACTTGCCAGAAATTAAGGAAACATAGAATACAATGCAAAATGCATGGGAGATGCGCCACCACAGTGCAATTCTAGAAATAATCTTTATTTTCTCCATTGACTAGGTTAACCACTTCAAGGACTTCACGGGCACGTATCATACAGATTAAATATATACGTGCAATCATGTATCTTTTTATGAATTCCAAAACTTGAGCTGAGTATCTTCTCTTGCTACGTAAATTTTGGATGGTTAATGGGTGCATGGACTTTCCTTATGGCCGCTGGTGGCAAGTTCTACCAATTATTGGACCCAACTAATTATTAATGTTGTGTCGTGTCCAATGCCTGGTTAAGCTCCGTAAACTTTGGGCTCTGCTGTAGCAAAATTTATTGGGTTCCATAGGTGACCATTAAGGTTTTATTGTATAAACTTAAGTAACGAACATTATACTATGACCCTTTTGATCGGAACTCCTTCTGATCCGTATTTTTACTTTTATTACGATCTCTAGTGTCTGATGTTACTAGCGGAATTAGAATGATAAATAAATATATTAACTAATTAAGCACCAATATTTATGCTTATCAAGATAAACTTATGTTTCTCTTTCAGCCTTTCTAAATTTTTTTATCGGATTGATCATATATTCAGATTATACAGAGGGATACACTCATACTCTCTACATTATTGATTAGTTTGACACTCTCACCAAATAAACTGGTGGAGATACCAATATACTAGTATACAAGTTAAACATGTCGTCTCATGTAAAAAATCCCTACCTAATATATATAAAGGATAGACAGTGTATTGGCGAACTAAAGCATGTCATATGCATTAGCTTTTGTGATTAAAACGGACTGTCGATAGTTTAAAATTTCACATATTTTGTAACTATTATAACGTTGTTTTTTCAAAAAGCAACTCAGAGTAACTGTCATAGAAGAGTGTTCTAAAGGATGGCCGGCTTAATGTAATCCATTATGGTTAGTAGTCCAGGAAACATATATTTAGAAAATTTAAAGTCAAGATTTATTGTATCAATATGAGGTCATTTTGAGATCAATCATATGGTCCTAGTGAGTGCAAAGCTAAAATTTAGTAACTTTATATTTCTTAACGTTTGGAGAACTTAAGAATGTTCAAGAAAAAAAAGCAGTATTTGCTGATGTACAGCACATGGTGTGTTATTGGTGTCTGTTAGTTTCAAGTTAAATCCTGAACTTTCTCGATCAAACCATGAATGGTCTCAAGTTAAGGGTGATGTGCTTTATAAAGAATCCATTGCATTGCCTACACATGTGACGAAGAAGACCGTAGTATTTTCTTTAAATTTTGACAAGGACTTGTAGTGACAGCGATCACATGCAATCGATCATCCATAAGTAACTATGAGAAACCAATAAAGATGATGTGTTTATCATCATATCAAGTGACTTCAGTCTAGCATACTTATCAAAATTATAAAGAACAAATAACATAGAATTGATTACAGAACTTACCAGAAATGTAAAGTATTACAATCTCAATATATATACAATGAGTTAGGACAAGACCGATTGCATCTATCACGTAAAAAACTAATAAAATGAATTCATTCATAAATTATAATCGATGTTTGAAGTTTATTTACTTAAATCTTTAATAGTACACGCGTTCATTAGATTTTTTAGCAAGTTTAATTTGCTAAAATTTATGTTAACTAGTTAAAATTTCTTATTATCCTACTGGTATTTGTTATATTGTATGTAAGATGATTAACGAATACGAGTAGGTAAGGAAGTATGTGGGGTTGTTGCTAGCTGTGGAATCGACTTTCGGAAAGCACCTTTTGTATTCTTTTTTTCCGTAAGTTTAATTATCATTATCATGATAAGTTGCAACAATTAAGGAACCAATTCCACAAAATCACTAACCGCTTTAATGCTTTTTCCTCACCTTTAAGTAATTAATCCCCTATAAACCTACTAACTACATCATATTTATACATTCTAGTATACTATGCACCAACATTACCTTTGTAACTTGTCTCTACGAATGTCTTCGATTATTTAGCCCGCGCACACATGAGTCAAAGATACTTGAAAATCTCATACGTTTACCTGTTTTTATTATTGTACATCGCGCAGTTCCATCTTACCGCCATCAATCTTCAACGTGAAAAAGATATCCTTGGATCCAATATGTATATTGTTAAGTTGACACTATAACAAACATCTATGTGTACGCATTTTTTACATGTCCACTCACATAAAGGCGTCAAACTGATTAGCCTGGTGTCAAAAAAATACTTGAGGGTGGTAATAAAATACACCAACACTTTTAGGAATTGACCAAATAACATACATTTATCCAATTATCCACATTTAACGTGATTAACATCATATCTTTCTGCCATTATGCACACTAAGTCTTGTTTTTAAGAAGGCAATTCTTACACGTAGATGTGACAACAATAAGGAAATTTATATTTGATTGGTAGAGTTCGATCAGTGGTGATGCCTTTCCTTGTTAGGTAAGATAATGCAGATGGATAGATTATCTGTGCTTAATGGAGTTAGGAAATGTAGCCACTGAGTGGGATGAACTAGCATTAAGTGATACTGTTCTTTGGTGAAGCCTTCTTGTGATAGGATCTTGGTGTTAAGTGTGAGGCTGTAGCGTGCTGCAGTTTGGAATTAAGATAATCTTACAAAAGGAAATGTAGCCATAGTCCTGATATATCCTTAGTGCTTGGTGACTTGGTGATGTGAGCATATGGTTCTGTATGCATTTGGTTGAGCATTGTTTGTGTTAGAATTTGAAAGATTGTATGTACTTCTGTTATTTGATGTTGTTAGCTCTTAAGGGGTGTTTGGAATATGTCAATCTCCTCTTAAGATGCTCATATTGTACATAGTATTATACTTGGAGTAATATATATTCACCGTTTCACTAAAAAAACAGTAAGGATATTTACATATATGTATGTATGCACGGAGAAAATGAATGTTTTAGAATTCCCATTAAGGCATAAATTTTGTTGGTTATAATACATAAATTTCCATCTTTAACTTACTTAACTACTTTATTGAACCAGATTAGATTGCATTATCTTTGTTTCTTAATTATTATGACACGTAGATGGAAAACAAACAGCTTTGTATCTCGATCAATTCTTTAACATATTGTCGGCCTCATGCTTCCAAGAATCTTGCTTCATTCTTTACTAGTAATATTAGTTTTTCTTTTTAGTATTTTACTTCATAATGTTTATAATTTTTAGTTTCTCAAAGCTTAACTTTAATTTGATTGGGTATATAATCTCAAAAAGTATAGTATTTGTGGTTTATAATTGCGAAATGTTGCGTTTATAGTATCACAATTAGCCTAAAATAACATCTTCTGTGCACTAACTCATTAAGACATTAACCTAAACTTTCAAGCTTTATTAAAAACAGCTTATAGATAAGGGATTATACAGTTACCTCTCCCTTTTTTTATATTTAAAAAGCAAACACTATATTATCAACATATGTAATGAAAACAAGCGATACAGAAGTCATGCACGCACCAAAGAGGAAAGGTGACGGCTAAAACTAAAACCAATCAAAGAGCTACAAAACTCATCTTAAGCACAAAAGCTGATGTATACATGAAAATATCCAATTAAATAACGCCATAATAAAGTATTTGAGATATAATAAGATAAACGTATACGTAAAAGCAATGATATATAATCTCTTTTGAAAATTAAAACAATGACCATTATGATGGGACAAGTCTTGTTGTAAATCCCATGCATGCATGAATCATGATCTCAAAATCTCATATAGTCAAAAGCTAGCTTCACCACCAACAACTTTACTAATAATTGACAGAATTCCAAATTTCTAACATTCCTTTCAACAATGTTAAATACTGTCACATGTTCTTAAAGTTTTGATAATTATGGATTAATGGAGTTAACAACAAATTGAGTTTTATAGAGATTTGAAAAACGCATATGTACATTCCGAAGCATTAAGGAAAGATAGTTAAGCACCCTTCGAGGCGATCAAAATGCTTTCTTTCCCGTGGTTCACATTTTTGTTTTTTGAACATACAGCGGTTTACTCATACTATACGTGTAAAAAGTCATTTCCTCGATAGCTTGGATGATTAGTGATCCGATATCATGTTGTATGAATTCCTTCATTCCTTGTGACCTATTTAATTACTGGCCTCTTGCTAAGTTCGTTGGTATAAAATTAGCTATTCAGAAAAAGGTGTTAGTGAGTAAATCCTTACACATTTTTCCTTTTTTAAAGTTACAAACCATATATTACTCGGCTTGGCGCAGCGAGTCATAGCCAATTAGCCGAGCCACCAACTTGTTGCCACGTAAGCAAGTAGTATCCTATTGGCTTCCAGCGTACCAGCCCATGGGGCACTGACAAGTGTCCAACTATGATAGCTCTTGTTTTGTTTCTTCGTGACTAAGCCATAAACGTCACCATACTGGGTCCCACTTTGCTGATGTCAGCATCCTTTAAAAAGCCACGGTGGACCCTACCATAAGTGCCAACTGACTCAAAAGCATTAACCATACGTAACTAAAAAAATGAAAATCAGTTGCTCTTCGGTTAAAATATTGTACAAGTTTCACAATCTCTTTTATTTACAAATCAAATAATTGTAAAGCCAAAGATGTCACGCCATATAAAAAAATTTAACATTAAAATATTAATGTTATAGACCAAACTACCCCTAGGTGGACCCCACCGACACTTGAAATTTTGCCCTTAAATACCGGCTTCCAACCCATCGTCTATTCCCTTTCCCCCTTCTACCTTCCTCTACTACATAAATCACTTCTATGACCATGTTGTCATCAGTTTTCCCCATCTCCGTGGAACACATCCCGTCCGAAGGTTTCTTCGGGACTGGGTTCACACCCTGGGACACTGATACGAACCAGAATCCCTTTGTTTACCAACCTCAGGAGCCCGTCTTTTCATTTTCGGGCTCAGATGACTCTACACCAAAAGCCAATAGCTCAAACTCAGGCTCGGACGAAGGAAGCCCTATAGAAGTGAAAGTGATTGATGATCGTAAGCAAAGACGCATGATATCGAACCGTGAGTCTGCACGAAGATCACGCATGAGAAAACAAAAGCACCTGGAAAATTTAAGGAACCAAGTGACCAGACATAAGACAGGGAACCGTGAACTAATGAACCGGTTACGGTTCATTAGCCAACATGCGCAAGTTATGAAACAAGAAAATGAGCGGCTACGATCTGAATCCGTGATGCTAAAGCAAAAATTATGGGACATACATCAAGTGTTGCTTGTACGGCAGTTACAAAACCAGTTATCATCTACGTCTGCATGGACTGCATGCAATAATAACGTGACATCCATCAATGAACAAAACGCAACATCTTTAATCACATAATCAATTCAAGCTAGCTACCTTTATATACATATTTCACTAAATTAAATCGTAACTACGTACGTGCATGAGAACAATTAGCAGCTCACCCTCCTACATATATATATATATTTGAAAAGCAATTTAAGTATAGTAGTTTGCGGAAGGTAATCAGTAAGCCATGTGAAGTTTTTTTTTTGCCGGTTTTTTTTTTTAGTTTTTGTTTTATTTTGTGTTGAGTTTTGGAAAGTGATGGTTTTGGTAGAACACGGCGATTGGTGTTTATTTTGTCAAAACCAGATCGAGCTACCATTTTGTAAATTAAAGTAATATCACTACGAAGTTCATGTATGGCTTAATTATGCAATGAAAAGTCAGTTTGGACCTTGGTGTCATGTCATGTGTCTATTATTGCTCAAGTTAAATATCATTTCATATTATTAATTTTTTTAGTAAGTACAATATATATTTGCTTTCAATCATTATTTATATATGCTTTATAATCGCACGAGGCAAATGGAGTTTTCTAGACACTTGGCACGCGAGATATTAATAGCATATATATAGAAATGGGATCGTATATATACTTGCCTTAATATCTTGTGTCCACCAATAGACGGCAATAACTTATATATATGTATATATTAATTCATGTTCATATTGGTTATTGATGTTGATTAACAACATGTGAGTCGTTGTGTTTTAGCTTGTTTGGAGAATACGGATTTCTTTTGTTATATTACAAATAGTCTGTAGTCATTACTACGCATGCCAAAAGAGTGTGTTGTTGATTTCTATTCGCTGCAATAGAGATTTTTCGAATAATTTTATAATTTACGTACGTTTGATGTTCCATTTTAATGAAATGGTTAGCTGAAATTATTTATCGAATGTGACTCCTGCTCTGGATATAAATCTGCTCAAGGCTCAAGCTTTGTAGCTTCTTTAGGATAAAGATCTATGTATATATTCTTAGAAAATTAATTGATACTGTAATATGTGACACAGATAATATAGATAAATTGATTATATAGGTATGTTCAAATTAAGTTCAAACCATGTATAATGTAATATCAATGTACACTTCATTCGTAGCAACGCCACTACAAGAAAAAGCCCCTTTAGCGATTGTTCTAGCGACACATTTAGCTACGTATTTTATGTTTGCGACATTGTTAGCGTCGTCAACTGCTCGGTCCGATGTGAACGAGTCACAGATTGCGACATAGTTCGCGTCATTGACGAAGTTGGCATCGCTGAAGTGTCGCTAAAATGTCACCAAATTGCGACATTAATGTACACATCGCAAAAGTACGTCGCTAAAAGGCCTTTTTCTTACAACATAGAAACTCAGTGCCGTTTTCGAACGTGAATGAGATACGTGACCGTCCAAAGACCCCAATTTTGGAGGACCTAAAGTTATGTATAAAAAATCAAAAGAAAAAAAAAAATACAAGCCTAGACAATTTCTATGAAACATTTATTTTTAGGCTCTAATTCCACATTTTGTCGAAAAGAATATAGTCGATAAACAATTTTCATAAAGTTATGTTAGATGAATAAAAACAATACATAAATAGATTTCATTGTGTGTTTTAAAATACCAAACTTTTTGTTTAGGTTTTGAGGCCTCAGCTCATTTCCAGTTTTCAGTCTAGGTCTTCAAAACTTTTTTTTTTTTCTTTTTGGTGCAAAGGTGAAAGAATTATATTAATCTCTAAAATATTACAATCATAAGAATATGAAACTAGATTTGGACATCACTCAAATCTAAAACAGACAAAACCATACACTCACTATACTCAAAATATAATACATCAGAAACTATCCGATATCAGACATATCAACAACTATGTCTGATATACACAATTCAGACAGTAAAATCAGAGCATTCGCAGCTTCATCTATATCAGCAATCAAACATACTTTTTTTTATCAATTCACATTTATAGCACATACCATCTAGCTACATTTCCTCTTTTCCACTCTACCATTCCACTCAACCAACAACCACAGTAGACATGGTAGAAATGGATTGAGGCATCACTAGGAATCCATAACCCATCCATTGGGGGGGGGGGGGGGGGGGGCTCAGCCAAGCATCCTACATTTCCCTTTCAATGGAAGGCTTCAGATGATTGGGAACTCACTCACTCCATGATGACCACCATTACCTCCTGTGAAGATGTATTGAATGGACCAAGAAGGTTCATCTTTCACACCTCTCTATTCCATTCAACATACACCTTCCTCCTAGACCATTTACCCTCCACAATGCTTTATGGTACATTCATATCAGTTAGGCCTCCTACTTAGCCAAACATGACTATCAAATTCCCTCCCAAGGCCAAATAGGACAATCAAGAGGTTACCATAAATACAGCCATACTGATTAGAACTCCAAGATACAAGGAATCACACCATTGTAATGGTCTGAAAAATATAAATCAGAAGTAATCATAAGCAAATTACCCCTGAAATCCACTACTCCTATTTGCCTTAGAGAAAACTGCAGTAGGAGCATAGATACTTTCCTGAGATACTTCATGGGAATCTAAATCAGAAACTTCAATCACTCATATTAACATCCCACAACTCAAACACTTCCTTAACTGTGGACGTATAGTCCGGAATGGGCCAGGAATGGGTCAGGCACGGCAGACAGCGGCCCACTCTACGCCTAAACCCTAATCCATGCCCTATAAATACATGGCTGGATCTCCTTCTCAAGTACACAATACACAAGATGACAGGTTACTCTAACCCTAACTCATCACATCGCACCGATACTAACTTGACCGTCGGAGGTGGACCCCGGGGCTACGACCTCGGGTCCACTCCTAACGGATTCTCTTTGTTGACAGGTCTACTTAGGGCTCGAGAAGACGACGAACGGCCAAGGGAGAGTCGTCGAATCCAGCCCGCGCCAGATTATGCATCAACAAGTTGGCGCCATCCGTGGGACACGAACCCACGATTAATAAAAGTTATGTGCTTTTACGTATTTGTTTGTTAGAAGGGTTTGTCCCTCGTTATTTTTGTCAGATTGGGCAGTCATGCATGGCGTTTTTTAGCATCTCGACGTCACATTCGATCATCCTTAATCTCGTTCGGTTAATTGTAAACCTTTTATCTCTTTTTCGTAAATATGATATTTGCACCGATGTGATTTGGCTAAATGTTAAAACATGATAAATCGTATATAAACGAAACAGTCCGCACGATCGAACCTAAGAAAAAGTCCGCACGATCGGAGCTATTTTATCTTTTAGCCGCGACTTAATTCGCGCAGATACTGTTTTTACGGTTGGTATGCCTGTTCGCGCTCGAACAACGCAGTCGCGATAAATCTACCCGTTTTAGGCTGTGCGTTCGGACATCTTCGCAGATTAGCTACGAGCAAACACCACGATGCTAGTCAATCGCCACGAGCGCACTGGACCAAAGGCCGTGGTCATGTTATGTTCATCTGCGATCATCCACAAACGTTCGAGTCCATGCGGTCACGATATATCCATTTGCGTCTACTAGTCGCGGTTACGGTACGTCCATCCGGGGTTTTTTTTTATATATTAAAAAAAAAAGAAAAAAACAATTAATTATTTTTTGTAAAACCTCGCGATAGGGGTAATTCGCACTGCTACTTCTCTTATGTGTTAAGCTAATATGCTATGTGCTATATCTTGCTTCACTTAATTAGGTTTTATATGTTGCGATTCGTGGCATATACTTTTAATATTTGCATTAAGTGTTTTACGCAGGCATAAATAAGTTTAATGCCCCTACACGAGTAGCACCACCAAACTTGGGGGGCTACCAGGGTATATAATACCACTGTTTCCGTACGCGTCACGCAGGTATATTTGGAAGCAGATCGTATGTAAGAGGTATTGCAAGCCCGGTACAATGTCTGATTTAAATATTCGCACCATCTTGCCGCAGGGGAGACGTCCTCTGTGAGTTGTAAAGACTGCTGTAATGCGCGCAGAAGCACGTCTTCTGTCGCACTTATTTGTCTCGCACAGCGCGTACTTCTGCTACAGAAGCACGTCTTCTGTCGCACTTCTTTGTCGCGCACAGCGCGCACTTCTGCTACAGAAGCACGTCTTCTGTCGCACTTCTTTGTCGCACACTTCTGCTACAGAAGCACGTCTTCTGTCGCACCATGCTGCGTCGCTACTGGTACAAAAGGTACGCCCTTATCCAGGATGCAGCATACGGGATCCACTTTCACCATTAAGACTCTCACAATCGCAATGTCACTGTTACCCCAACTATAGAACTACGTGTTCTTCTTACGGGGTCTTTACTGTCACACTGTGGCGGGAAACCTAGCATATGCGCTAAACAGGACAGCGCCATGGGCCAAGTGCGCACTGTCGCATTTGGGCTGCGCAGTATGGTCCGTCCCATGTGCACACTTGAGTTGCGCACACATGGGCCATGCCGTCATGATTGATTAGGCCTACGCGGCCATGAACAAAACTTAAGTCTAGCATAACATAGCCATGCACTATCTCATACTAGACTTGGGGGGCTTGTGGACGTATAGTCCGGACTGGGCCAGGAATGGGTCAGGCCCGGCAGACAGCGGCCCACTCTACACCTAAACCCTAATCCATGCCCTATAAATACATGGCTGGATCTCCTTCTCAAGTACACAATACACAAGATGACAGGTTACTCTAATCCTAACTCATCACATCGCACCGATACTAACTTGACCGTCGGAGGTGGACCCCGGGGCTACGGCCTCGGGTCCACTCCTAACGGATTCTCTTTGTTGACAGGTCTACTTAGGGCTCGAGAAGACGACGAACGGCCAAGGGAGAGTCGTCGAATCCAGCCCGCGCCAGATTATGCATCAAAAAGTTGGCGCCATCCGTGGGACACGAACCCACGATTAATAAAAGTTATGTGCTTTTACGTATTTGTTTGTTAGAAGGGTTTGTCCCTCGTTATTTTTGTCAGATTGGGCAGTCATGCATGGCGTTTTTAAGCATCTCGACGTCACATTCGATCATCCTTAATCTCGTTCGGTTAATTCTAAACCTTTTATCTCTTTTTCGTAAATATGATATTTGCACCCATGTGATTTGGCTAAATGTTAAAACATGATAAATCGTATATAAAAGAAACAGTCCGCGCGATCGGACCTAAGAAAAAGTCCGCACGATCGGAGCTATTTTATCTTTTAGCCGCGACTTAATTCGCGCAGATACTGTTTTTACGGTTGGTATGCCTGTTCGCGCTCGAACAACGCCGTCGCGATAAATCTACCCGTTTTAGGCTGTGCGTTCGGACATCTTCGCAGATTAGCTACGAGCAAACACCACGATGCTAGTCAATCGCCACGAGCGCACTGGACCAAAGGCCGTGGTCATGTTATGTTCATCTGCGATCATCCACAAACGTTCGAGTCCATGCGGTCACGATATATCCATTTGCGTCTATTAGTCGCGGTTACGGTACGTCCATCAGGGGTTTTTTTTATATATTAAAAAAAAAAAACAATTAATTATTTTTTGTAAAACCTCGCGATAGGGGTAATTCGCACTGCTACTTCTCTTATGTGTTAAGCTAATATGCTATGTGCTATATCTTGCTTCACTTAATTAGGTTTTATATGTTGCGATTCGCGGCATATACTTTTAATATTTGCATTAAGTGTTTTACGCAGGCATAAATAAGTTTAATGCCCCTACACGAGTAGCACCACCAAACTTGGGGGGCTACCAGGGTATATAATACCACTGTTTCCTTACGCGTCACGCAGGTATATTTGGAAGCAGATCGTATGTAAGAGGTATTGCAAGCCCGGTACAATGACTGATTTAAATATTCGCACCATCTTGCCGCGAGGGAGACGTCCTCTGTCGGTTGTAAAGACAGATGTAATGTGCGCAGAAGCACATCTTCTGTCGCACTTCTTTGTCTCGCACAGCGCGCACTTCTGCTACAGAAGCACGTCTTCTGTCGCACTTCTTTGTCGCGCACTTCTGCTACAGAAGCACGTCTTCTGTCGCACTTCTTTGTCGCGCACTTCTGCTACAGAAGCACGTCTTCTGTCGCACCATGCTGCGTCGCTACTGGTACAAAAGGTACGCCCTTATCCAGGATGCAGCATACGGGATCCACTTTCACCATTAAGACTCTCACAATCGCAATGTCACTGTTACCCCAACTATAGAACTACGTGTTCTTCTTACGGGGTCTTTACTGTCACACTGTGGCGGGAAACCTAGCATATGCGCTAAACAGGACAGCGCCATGGGCCAAGTGCGCACTGTCGCATTTGGGCTGCGCAGTATGGTCTGTCCCATGTGCACACTTGAGTTGCGCACACATGGGCCATGCCGTCATGATTGATTAGGTCTACGCGGCCATGAACAGAACTTAAGTCTAGCATAACATAGCCATGCACTATCTCATACTAGACTTGGGGGGCTTGTAGACGAATAGTCCGGACTGGGCCAGGAATGGGTCAGGCCCGGCAGACAGCGGCCCACTCTACACCTAAACCCTAATACATGCCCTATAAATACATGGCTGGATCTCCTTCTCAAGCACACAATACACAAGATGACAGGTTACTCTAACCCTAACTCATCACATCGCACCGATACTAACTTGACCGTCGGAGGTGGACCCCGGGGCTACGGCCTCGGGTCCACTCCTAACGGATTCTCTTTGTTGACAGGTCTACTTAGGGCTCGAGAAGATGACGAACGGCCAAGGAAGAGTCGTCGAATCCAGCCCGCGCCAGATTATGCATCAACATTAACACTATCTGTCTTTGTAGTCTTTAGGCTTGAAAGTTTTTGTCTCACACTATTTTCAATAGCAAAGCAGACCTCTTCCCACTTCCTACTTTTATTTTGGAATATCCTACCATTCCTTTCTTGCCACAAGAAATATACACTAGCTGCATAGGCTATTTTCTTAACAAGTATCCAGATGCTTTTGATTTTTGGAAGTGCAGCAATCTCACCAAGCACCTCCCTCCAATTATTAACCATAACCATAATTTTGCATTTATCCCTTATAACATGCCATATTCTACTAGAATACTCACAGTTGAAGAAGAGATGATCATGGCTATCCATTCTATTGTTACACAGAGCACATTGCATACTCTTATTAGGGAACCACTTGAGGAGTCTGTCTTGAGTGGGTAATCTTTCATGAATTAAAAGCCATAGTATGAATGCATGTTTAGGAATTATATTAGAAAACCAAACTACATTACACCATGCCACTTCCTCTCCTTGAATACTCAAGTCCTTCCATGCTTTATTAATATTAAACTTGACCATTGAGTTTCTTTTATGCCACGATTTCACATCATCATGTTTGTTATGATATAAAAGGGTATTTTGAGTATCTTTAAGAACTGGAAACTGGTCATACCATTCAGATGGAAACTGCACTTTACCATCAGAACTGAATTTATCCACTGTGTCCTCATTAAAATAACCAGCACTGAAAACTTGTCTTCTGTACACAAACTTATCTAAGGGTCCTCCATTGCACCAGGTATCATACCAGACATTAGTTATTTTACCATTACCCAAACAGTGTCTGATAAAAGGTCTCACAATATCCCTGAGATTTAACAACTTATTCCAACCCCAACTAGCACTTTTATCCTCATCAACTTCCCAGATACTCCTCCCTTTGAGTCTATAGATGTTTACCCATTTGACCCATAAGGAGTCTTTTTTGCTTGCAACATTCCAAAGGTGCTTACTCAGTAACACATTGTTCCAGTAATCAAGAGGCTTGAATCCTAGACCACCTTGTTCATTAGGCTTGCATACACTTTTCCATGCTATTCTTGCTTTTCCCCTGACTTTTTCCCCTTGGCTCCATAAGAAATCTTTAAGTAGCCTATCAATATCTTTTGTAATAGTCTTAAGAATAAAGAAAACATTAGCCCAGTAGTTTTGCATTGCAGATAGAATGGATGCTATTAACTGCATTCTACCAGCATATGAGAGAAATTTGTTCTTCCAGTCCTTTATCCTTCTTTTCACTCTTTCCACCAGGTTCTTACAGTTGGTAACACTTAGTCTTTTGGTCACAAGAGGGACTCCCAAGTATTTGACAGGAAGAGTACCAACATTAAATGGAATGATTTCCAAAATTCTTTCCTTGAATTCATCATTAATGTTGCTGTAGAATGATGGGGATTCGTAAGAAAAGGGATAACCTAGGACTGAAACCTAGCGGCGATGAACACTTGGCCAACCAAGTTGCTGGATCGTCGGGCGCTTCTCGGCCAACCGAGTAAGACAAAAAAATGCAGGAATACATTTAATAGAAAACTTCAATAATCAATGCATTAACCAACCATCCAAGGAGTTTAAATAGGAAAACAAATAAACCTAAATCCCTAAACTTAAGGATAAAGAAACACAATTTAAACAGGAAACAAATTCATAACAAAAATAGACTTGCAATAATTCCTCCTGTAACTTTGGTTGGATGGGATCTTGTTGCCAAATATCGCCCTTAGCCACTTAACCCATCAGACCCGTTCTCGTCGATGGGCCTTCGTTCCACCGGACCTGTGTTATGATGCCGATCGGTATCATCCTCCCCCTCTAAAAAACGACTCATCCCCGAGTCACCTCCAAAAGCATCATCAGCTGTGTACGGAGCGAGATCAGCAACATTAAAAGTAGCAGACACACCATAATTACCAGGCAAATCGATCTTATAGGCATTGTCATTTATACGTCGCAAAACACAAAATGGGCCATCCGTGCGATCCTGCAACTTCCCATAGCGTCCCGAGGGAAATCGTGCCTTGCGTAGAAATATCCAAACTAAGTCACCTTCCTCAAACATAACTCGTTTTTGATGTTTATTGGCACGCTCTTGATATTGCAAATTATGTTTCATGATTTGATCCCGAACTTGTTCATGTAAGAGTTTGATTTGATCCGCCCTAGCCTCCCCGTCGGCACTATAGGAATCGGCAAGTGGCAATGGAACTAGTGTTAGGTCACTAGTTTTACAACACAAGCATCAAGAGAAGAAATAGAGAAGAAAGATTGGTTGAACAACACACACACAAACACTACGCGTATGATAATAAGGACGGTTATGCGTGAAGTAGTGAAAGAGAAATGAATTGAACAACCAACCATCAAGTGAGGGTTATTACATAGTATTTATAGGAGGGAAGCTAGGCCAACACTTCCTAGTCCCTTCCTTTCTCCTATGGGCTTGGGCCTAAGCTCATGGGCCTTCTACATAAGCTTAAGCTAGTAACAAACAAAAAGGCCGTAATTAAGCTAACTATTACATATGAATTACTAACACTTAATTTAGGTTTAGGAGTGATTCCAAAAATCTCCCCCTAAGTGTTGGTGATGAATGAATATGAACGGTGAAGGCTTTGATGTAATAGTAGCTTTGACGTCTTCTGAAATTCTTCTTTCTTGTGAGAAGAATTGCCTTGATTCGAACAATCTCCCCAGTGTAGAGAAATTGTTTTCTTTAAACAGTTTTGCTTTGACGTCATCTTTAACTTTGTTCTTTGATCATTGTTCTTTGTGATGGTAGTGATAGTATGTTGTTGTTGTCTACATCAAGTCTGCCTCAGGTCTACTTCACTGCTCTAGTGTCTCCACGTCATTCTTTAACATGCTCACACGCTCTTTGACGTTGGATTTCAGTACTGATGAAGTTCTTTAAGTCTTTAACTTTGTAGATTCTTTGGCTTGACGAAGAATCATTCTGACTTTTGTGTTGCTTTGAGATAGAACTTTCATTAGTGATGATGTTGGCATGAGCATGTGAAGAATCTGCATGATCATTCCGCTCCAGAGCTTCCATAAGAAGTAAACATGAAAACGGTTAGTAATTAGCGGATTCCGGCACTTACAAGTTTGAATTTCGAGAGTGTTAACAGCATAGTGTGAAAACACAACTCTAATTCTTACAATGGCCGTTCCTGAACTGGAGTCCCACAAGTGAGATAACGCGATGTACCGAAGTACACCTACAGTTCAGATGAGTCGCTGAGGTACACTGAAGCGTCATCTCACGACTGTAGACCGTTTGAGACACACTAAGCGTAATCCACGGGGAGTTACCGAAGTGACCTGTTGTTAGGGCTGTTTGATGTTGACCCTGGCAGGAGTTTCCATTCAATCACTGAGGATCACAGATGTGAACCTCTCATAAATGTTCTCGACAGATTGCTAAGATCTGTGAAGGACTCGATAACGTACCACTGATGTTCTTATTGTTGAACATCAAGTGATGAAATGTCAATTGTACCTAAGAGATCTTTTGATGAATCTCGTGGCTCTAGACTCAATAGTGCATTTTGGTTTTCCTGAGCGGAGACTAGGGAGAGGGTCTCCTTCTTCAATACCAGCGATCTCTAAGAGAAAGCCAATAGTTTATGTAGGGTTCCCTGTGAGAATGAAACAAGCTTCTTCTGAGAGAAACTTGAGTGGCTAAGAAGGTTTAGTGCATGCGTCACTGGGTCCATGACGGCTTTTAATCTTCAATACCGGCGTCACTAAGTAACAACCAGTAGCATATGAATTGAACCCGGTGTCTGCCCTAAGTTGAATAATTTGGAGGGCTATTTCTTTTCACCCTTTTCTTTGCATTTATTTTTAATTCTTCAACTCCTTCTTTCTCCGATTCTCATTTTCTCCTTTTTATAATCAAACCTAAGGACTTCTAAATACTAACTATTTGTGATGTCCTTGGGTAGATCCCTCCGGCTCTGGCGGATCATAGGACTGTTATTCCTAACCTTAGTCACCTTATAACTCCATGACTAACCTATGTTGCCATAAAACTAATTTTCAAGAAAATCTCTCATTGTGGTTATGATTGTAAAACATTTTGTACCACAGTAAGAGTTTGATCTTTTGCAGAAATGCTCCCCCTCCACATGTGCTTAAGAGTTTTAACAGAAATCTGCACAGTGAGGAAAGAGCGTGCACTTTATGATATGATAAACTCAAGATAGACAATCCCCCACGAGACACAGTTACGTTGCATAGTTAAAGAGTTACATTGTCAGCTTTTAGGTGACAACTAGCTCTAATAACTACCTTGAAGGTGTAGACAAACCTCGAAAGGTTGTCAAACCCGTCAGAGTTCATGTCTACCAAGAGCTTCTCGAATGGTACATTCTACTCGGACAAGTCCTTTGCGAGACACGTTTACATTACTAGCGAACTAGCTTGAAATTATTACCCGTCCTGGACAAGTCTTTTTGAGTTACTAACAGTTAAGTATCGTCAATTCGTTTGTTAAGTCTATAGCACAAAGATTCATTTGCATTTACACAACATATTTCTTATCACATAATTTTCTCCCCCTCAAAAATGGCATATAAAATGTTATTTTTGAAAAGTTGAGAATAAATATGACCATTTCGAGTGTTGCGGGAAGATGACCACTGTGAACAAAGTTTTAACTCAAGTACTCCCCCTTAACAAGTGATATAAACGGTTGAGGTTTTGAAAATCATACGGGGAAGTACTTGTTCTTTTGAGCAAAACCTTGAAAATGAAAGGTTTGATAGGTTTTACTCAAAAGTAAGAAGCTTTCGCTCCTTTTATAAGGATTGTGGCACTGAAGCGTACCACAGGGTCCTTTCTTGACAAGAACGGGTTATACACTGATATGTGTGCACAAGCCATAGTCATAATTAATCACACATCCAAAATTTTATGAAATTGAAGCAGTTCAAGGGGTACCAGGAAGTCCATCAATGTTTCTAGGAATGCGAACTAGGCGTTGATAGCCGGCGAGAGCAATCCTGGGACGACCGCCTACAAAGCTCTCCAGAGTTCTGAACTGGTCCCGTCGATACAACCTTTCATTAATCTTTCTGATGATCCTCTTCACATCCCGTCTTTCCTTAGAATTCCATCGCTTTGGTGACCCAATTCCTTCATGTATATCCTTTAACCTATAAGCCAATCCGTCCCTAACCTTCTTCAAAGTGTGATCCCCAAACTTGTGAAGATCTCTACACGCCATCAAGCAGTTGCGTAGTGTTTCACTAAGGTAAATCACTCTGAATGGTTGGCTGATGAGTGTGTATTGTGAAAGCTGGTTGATGTCGGGAAGATCTAGCTGAGGTGGAGTGAAGTTGACACGGGTCTGATATGATTCCACTGCAAGCTGGAGATCTTCTACACGTTCTTTGATGACTATGCTTCTGATGAAGATAAGCAAGGACTTGATGAATTCACGTTGTACTTCAGTTGAAAATTGTCTCATGCGACCCTGTACTTTGGCAAGGTACATGTCTTCAATGTCGTTGATAGACAAATTCTCAAAGTCCGCTTCAGAGAATGCATAACCCCTTTCGTCTTGCCTTTTGACCACAATATTCTTGAGAAAAGTGTAGTCCCATTTAGACGAAAGATCAACATGTTGAATGGCCACGATTGCTTTAGTACTGAACACTTCATGTTGAGACTTCTGAACCTGGCAGCTTCTGTAGTAGATTCGTCGGCGTTCTGGCCAATGGTGAATCCCATACAATGCATCACGGTCATATACTTCCACATTGTTGGAGAACATGTGGTTAGCCCTTTCCTCGATGGCTATGTAGTTAGAGTATATGGCTGCCGGGAATGGAAGTGTCAGAGATGTAGCGTATTTCCTTAAACCATCGCCATCGTGTAGAAGAAATTCCAAATCTTTGTTGAAGAAATATTGGAATGGAATCCTAGGCTGATCTGGTTGGCCGATTGTTGGTAGAGGTTTTGACCAGTCGGCGTAATATGGAGGGTTGTCCCGTTTGGTGAAGTCGATGTTTGCTTCTGGGTTGAGCCAACCCATGTTATTAGACATGGCTCGTGCTATATTATCAAGGTGATACTCAACTGCAATAGCACTTTCCGAACTGTCTTTTAGAAGTTGAAATGCTTCATTCTTGATTCGCTTCAACTCGGATTTCGTCATCTTATTCACACGGAATTTTTCTTGTAGTAGTTTCGCATGCTCCAATGTACTACATTCTGGAACCTCTTGACCTTCAGCTGGGTAAGGAGTGGAATCAACAAGCTTCGAGAACCATTCAAATTCAGTATCATCCTCGTCTAGCCATGATAAGACGTCAGTCATAGGCGCCTTCTTCTTCTTCTTTGGCCTAGAGGAGGATTCTGGTTTCTTGGCTGTGTCAGGAGAGATGGGTTGTTGTTGGGGCTCAGAGACTTCTTCATCGTCACCACCCGTGTACTCAAAGTGATCACCGGTTTTCTGAGTCTGGGGTGGTAACTCAGAATCTTGAGGTTTTTCAGTAGAAAAACGAGGAGGAGACCTTTTTTGAGCTGTAGTCCGTTAGGGTGGAGGTTGTATAGAAGATGATTCACCAGACTTCTTCGAGTGTTTGGGCTCGTTATCCTTATCCTTATCTTTGTCTTTGTCGTCTCTTGAACGTTTAGGCCTTACAGCTTCTCCTCTGTATGCTGACCTGAGTTGGTATTCCAGCAATGATTCAAACAATTTAGCTTTGTGGGAGGCAAACATTGCAGAGCGTTTCGACATTTGAGCTACTAGCCGGTTCACCAATTCATCATCTGAGAAGATTGTGGGTTCAACTGGATTGATGTTCACATTCATTGGAGTTGATTTCATGGTTTGCTTGGCCAGATGTAAAAGATTCGGATAAAGTTGTCTGGTATACATCTCCTTTGTCAGTTTAGGAACGACGTCAAGAAGGAACTTGTGAGTGTATCCTTTGATCATCTCGTCCATTTTCCCTTGAAGATCATCTTTTATGAGCTTCTGGACATACTCCCTTTCAACTTTCATCTCGTCATTCTCGTCATGAAGATACTGTATTTGATCAGTGAAGAAATTCATTTTCTTGTAGAGCACGTCTTTCTTTCTGACCTGTTTGACAGATTTAACGATTCGTGTCTTAGTTTGAGAAATCCAAGATGCAGTTGGCTTCTTCACTGATTTGGATGTTGATTTGGTTGATCTTTTTGATGGTGGTGGTGAGGAATGAGAAGATGAATCCGATGATGATGAGATGTGAGGAGATTCAGGGTCCTTAGGAGGTTCAGAAGTTTTCTCCTAGGAACGAGTTGGACTCTCTAAAAGAAATTGATCATAGTTCACTTCGTCATCTTGTTCAGTTTTAGCTTGTTCTTCAGCCTGAATCCTAGCTTCTTCATCTTCTTTAGCTTGGGCTGCAGCTTCTTCATCAACTCTATCTTTCTCTGACTTCTCAGTGTCTGGTTCCTCAATGTCATGCTCAATAGACTCCTTATGTTGCTTTTGTTGTTTCTCAAGAGTGGTGGCACCAGTTCCCTTATCGGGTCGATTAACCGCATCAGGATCTGGTGTAGGTTGAACTTCCCCACTTGACCCTCCGGGGCCACCCATTTGATCTTTAGCAAATTCCTTCACAACGTGTTAGAGTCTAACAAATTTGAACTTCCTCCTGTAATCAGTTTCCAGTGGCTCTTCTTTTGAGCTTTCCTCTTCGTGCTCAATCACTGGAGTCTTCCCTTAACTTATATCTGCTGGTGAACTGTGAGGTTTTGCTACTGAAGGAGGTGCTTCGGTTGCAGATTCAGAGTAGAAGACCTCTTCGTCTGATTGTGTATCTTCAAAAGCTTTCGTCCACTAGCTTTCTTTGTGGTTCAAGCTTTGGAATGGGAATAGGAACAACTTCCTTAGAAGGAACAGTCCTTTTACGAGAAGGATTCCTCTTGGGGAACTTCCTCTGACTCTCAGTGCTTATAGCACTTCCTGCACTTCCTCTTCTAGTTTTTCTTGCAGGCGTACCAGAAGATTTTTCATCAAGAAAGCCAACTTTGTTCTCTTTCACATCTACCATATATCTTTTATAAGAGTAGAGCTGTTTGAGTTCATCTGAGAGAAGGAGACCTGGTAACACAGCACCTTGTTTCTTGGTAGTTGACTCCTTAAATCTGACTGTTAGAGTGGGTTCGGACAACACGTCAAGATTGTCGGGGTCATTGATTCTTTTGAGGATATCATAATTGAGTCCAAGAGCTCTTTGGATCAACAGTTTTGTGTATCTGATATAAGGAATCTTTGAGCCAAGCTTTTTGAGGAAGGTCATCATGTCATCCCATATCAGAGCTTCAATTTCGATGCGTTTCATGTTGATCAGAGCCCAAAAGATTTGCAGTTATACGAGCTTGGGGTGCTCATAGCCGCTGTCACGACCAGAAATGGATTTTGTGATGATGATATAAAGGGTTCTCCAAGGCTAAGGAATGTTCTTAAGATCCATGTGAGAATGCTTATTAATAACCCCTGAAGCTTCGTCATACCCAATATCAATCAATAATTGCAGAACCGTCTCTTCAGTAGGTGTGGCATTGAATTCGGTTGGCTCTATGTCAGGAATGAGAAGAACAGCCCTTAAGTCTGCATGTGTGATGGTAACTTGTTTATGATTGAGTGTCACTGTTACCGCACTTTGACCTTTGACCCTCTGCATTGTATTCCAGAATTGATGTATGTAGATCTCCGGAACAGTGGCAGAGTTAGTGAGCATGTTCTGATAGGGATGATTCTTCAGAATATCCACTGCAACGAGACAAGAAGATTCCGAGCAGGTGAGAGTTTCAAAATCAACTCTGAGATTGTTCTTTCCAATCTTCATTGGATAGCCATGCGGGAAGATATCAGCAATGGTGAGAACGTTTGGTGCATCCACATTCATTTGAGCTTCCATGTCGTGATCTGAAACATATTTAGCCAAAAGAACCAACATATCGAAAGACATAATGTTAGTCAACAGAAGGTTTTATTGACTAATTATTGAATGTGCTATGTCTATGATTGTTACGAGTCCAAGATCACTTGTTTGTCCAATAGTCTAATGACGTCGTGATAAGTTTCGTGAGTTAGTTAACTTTAAGTTTTAAAGTTTATGTTATCACAAAATTTTAACAACACATTACACATTTAAGTTTATTAGTGACATTATTGGATTCGTGACGTTATGATTTATTTATTTACAAGTTTGCCCGCGTAACAATTCATAACGAAGGTTTGATTAAGGCTTAGGCGTAGAAATGGTGGCTTATGCGTAAACAGGAGAAGTATAAGCGTAGACGTAAGCTTATGCGTAGGATCCTTACTTAAGCGTAAGAAATATTACGCGTAGGAAAAGGGGACCTTATGCGTAAAGCTTACGCGTAGGCGTATATTAAACCTTACGCGTAAGGCTTACTCGTAAGAGTAGACCTTATGCGTAGAGGTCACTGTTTACGCATATCCTTCACAGGATACGCGTAGTCCCTTTGTAGAACCTTACGCGTAAACGCTACGCGTAAGATTTCTCTTACGCATAACCTTCTACGCGTAAGGTGATCCTTATGCGTAGATTGCTAATGACCTTGATTCTGAATTTTTTATTCGTGTAGCAGACCTGAAATAAAGTCATCATAGCAACAATATTAACACATACATCCATTCTATAACAGATCATGGCATGAAAACTCATCATACAGTTTACGCGTAAGATTACTTACGCGTAGACTTAAACCCTAGTTTTAAGATTTACGCTTAAGAAATCTAACCATGGAAACAACATCAAACTTATTTTGGTGGTTCTTAGATGTCATGTGAGTGTTATGGCCAAGTTTTAACATCCAACTCTCAATGAATCAAAAATACCCAAACGTGAAGAACATAAACCCTAATATCTAATTATCAAGCAATTAGTGTTTCTGGGTTAATTCTAAACACATATATGATCAATTCACTATACTAACAACATCACACAACAATCTTTTTGACCAAAACCATTCACATTTGAAAACACCCAAAACGACTCATGAACCCTAATTTTGAAAAACAATCAATTCGTGTTTCTGGGTGGATTTTGAGGATAAACATAGTATCATTGATGTTATTTAAACGTTTTGACACACTTATTTTAACCAACAACACACACCAATGATTGTGTGTTCATATGCTTATGCGTAGAACACATAATCACTCATATCTCACATTTTAGCCGTTGGATTTGTAAAAGATTCAAAACCAATGTTTGTAAATACGTAAAGATCATGAAACAACTTACAAATTGATGATCCAAAACACGGATTTGTTGAACGATTTATACGTGTAGGATTCGTTAGGTGTATGTAATAAATGTAAAGGATAAGTTAGGTGGAAGTTTTATTATAAAATAGTTTGTGCTTTTGGCAGTTTTAGTCCCTCCACCTTTTCCATTTTCATCCAAAGCCATTTAACTTCCATTTTGGTTACCAAACGAAGAATATTTGGAAATAACTTTGACGACACTCCCCCTTGACTTAAGAAATAATGAAAAGTTATAAATTTTAGTCCGAGGAGTGTCAGAAACCAGAAATGTGACCACCAATATTAAAGAAAACAACCAAGATAGTATAACATGCAAGTACAGTGTTATTTTGAAATAGTTAAGTATTAATTTTCTCCCCCTCAATACTTGATCGGAAAAATACTGAATTTTGAAGGATTAGAGTGTTGACGGAAGAAATGTACTTGACATGTTGAAAAAAAAATAGATAGAAGAATATTTTTGTTGTTTTGTCAGGTTTTATATTTTTGTATTTTGTTTTTGAAAATTATTTACAAAAGAGATTATTTTGGTGTTTGACTGGTTTTTAAGACTGTTTTAAGAGATCATCCAGTTCCTCTTGAGTCAAACACCGCATACCAATCCGGTGGACCAACTCATTAAACCTAGCAGGAGGCAAGGCTTTGGTGAGTAGATCTGCCAATTGGTATTCTGCACCCACGAAGTATAATTCAATTGTACCCTGTTCCACGTGGTCCTTGATGACATGATAACGAAGATCGATGTGCTTTGATTTCGAATGCTGAACTGAGTTGCACGAGATCACAATAGCACTCTGATTGTCGCAGTACATCGGGATTCTGTCAAATACGTAACCATAGTCTTTAAGTTGTGTTCTCATCCAGATGACTTGAGCACAACACGCGAACATGGCTACATATTCTGCTTCGGTTGATGACAGCGATGTACAATTCTGCTTCTTCGATTGCCAGGACACCAGTTTATCACCAAGAAATTGTAGTGCTCCTGAAGTACTTTTTCGTGAATCTAAACATCCGCCGTGATCAGCATCTGAAAAAGTGATTAGTTCAAAACCAGAATCCTTCGGATACCAGATCCCCAAGTTAATGGTTCCCTTGATATATCGGAGGATTCTTTTAGCCTCAGAGAGGTGGGTTTCAGTTGGTCTTGACTGATAACGGGAGCAGAGATCAACGGCAAAGACAATGTCAGGTCTGCTAGCTGTTAGATACATGAGAGACCCAATAATACTACGGTATTTGGTAGGGTCCACCAATTTCCCATGTAAATCAGCATCTAGCTTCTTGGTATGAGCCATTGGTGTGGCATAAGTGTCACAGGTTTTCATTCCAAATTTGTTTAACAATTCAAGGGCATATTTGGACTGAATCAAGAAAATACCACGGGGTGATTGATGAACTTGCAATCCTAGAAAGAACGTAAGTTCACCCATCATGGACATTTCAAAATTTTTCTTCATTAGTTTTGCAAAAGCAATTGAGTACTTTTTATGTGTAGACCCAAAAATGATGTCATCCACGTAAATTTGAACAATTAAGATATGTTCCCCGTGATATTGTATAAAAAGAGTAGGGTCGACCGAACCTTTGGTGAAATTATTAGCAATGAGGAAAGATGATAGCTTATCGTACCATGCCCGAGGAGCTTGTTTGAGACCATACAAAGCTTTGTTCAGTTTGTAGACATGGTTCGGGAACTCGAGATCAATGAATCCTTCTGGTTGGCTGACATAAACCGTTTCTTTCAGTTGTCCGTTGAGAAACGCAGTTTTGACATCCATCTGAAAGACCGTCATATTCATATGAGCCGCGAACGCGAGAAATATCCGAACAGCCTCAAGACGAGCAACGGGAGCAAATGATTCTTCAAAGTCAATACCCTCCTCCTGTCGATAACCCTTAGCCAGCAGACGTGACTTGTTTCTGATTACGTTCCCTTCAGCATCCAATTTGTTCTTCCAAATCCATTTAAGACCAATGACGTAGACCCCTGTTGGTCTTTCAACCAGTTCCCATATTTCAAGACGTTTGAATTGGTTGAGTTCTTCCTGCATGGATTCAATCCAATTGTCTTTTGTCATTGCGTCTTTAATGTTTTTAGGCTCAGATTGGCAGTCAGTGAGTGCATAAATGCAATGTTCACCATCTGTGTGAAGACGTTGTCTCGTAACGACTGGTTGATTCGGGTTTCCAATAATGTTTTCTAGAGGATGGTCTTTTGTCCATCTATGTGTAGAGGGTTGATGTTGGTATACATTGTGCAAATTCTGAGGATTCAAATGGTTTGTAGATGATTCCGCGACATCAGGTGCAACAGTTTCATTAGAAAATGGGTTAAAGAACGTATTTGGATCAAAATCTGCAGTTGGGGGTACTTCATTAAGAACATCATCAGCCGGTTCATCATTGTTGGGAGCGGTTTGCTCAACTGTAGTGGTGGAGTCAACTGGTGGTGCTTCTTCAACAGTTATTATTGTAGCAGGTGTATCAGGTATAAGAGTAGTATCAGGTTGAGCAGCGAAAACATCGGATACACCTGGAGCACGTTCATCAATATTGTCACTGAACAGTGGAGCAAATAACCTTTCCATTTGTTGACGAGTGAGCTGGGGGCTTTGTTCAGCTGATGATGGGGTTTGAGGGAAGTTTAAGCGGTTGTGACCGGGTTCCAAGCTGTTATACTCAGAAGCCATTTTCATAAGTTCATCAAAATGAGCATGAATCGTTTTCATAACCTGCTTTGTACGACGATTCCAGATCCGGTAACCTTTAGAATTCTCACAATATCCAATAAAGTCGCCAATGTCAGCTTTGGCTTTGATCTTTCCAAAATCATCACGATCATTATTCGGATAGCAAAGGGATCCAAATACACGAAAGTGTTTGAGATTCGGTTTATGGTTGTGGAGAAGCTCAAAAGGTGTTTTGTTGTGGCGTTTAGTAATCATAGAACGGTTTTGAGTATAGCATGCAGTAGATACAGCTTCTGCCCATAAGTAATCTGGAAGTTTAGCATTGATTAACATTGTTCTTGCAGCTTCCACTAACGTTCGGTTTCGTCTTTCAACAACTCCGTTTTGTTCTGGTGTACGTGCAATAGATGTCTGATGCTCAATTCCCACTTTCTCATAAAATTCTCGAAGAGTTTGGTTAACAAATTCAGTTCCTTTGTCTGTTCTTATTTTGCGGACTGTGTTCCGGAGCTGAACTTGAATTTTTGTGAGAAAGGTGATGATCATTTGTGGAGCTTGGTCTTTGCTTTGAAGAAAATAGACCCAAGTCCATCGTGAATAGTCATCAACAATTACTAAGATGTAGCGTTTGCCATTGATCGTTTACACGCGCATTGGGCCACACAAATCCATGTGAAGAAGATGAAGCACATGCAGAGAGCTGTGTTCCACTTTTGAAGGAAAATGAGCACGAGTGCTTTTCCCTTGTTCACAGGCTGAGCAAAGGTGATCTTTAGAATACCGGAATCGTGGGAGTCCTTCAACTAGTTTGTGTCGAGCAAGATTGGTTATAGTTTGAAAGTTTAAATGTGATAGACGACGGTGCCATAGCCAGGATTTTGTTGATGTTGCCTTTGAAAGTAAGTAGATGGGAGATGAAGCAACCATGTCTTGCATAGAGATAGTGTAAAGACTTGAGTTACGCGAGCCAGACATAAGGTCGTTTCCTTGTAGATCACGAATGAAACAAGATTTCTCCCTGAAAGCAACCTCCAAATCTCCATCACAGAACTGACCTACTGAAAACAGATTGTGACCGAGGCCTTCCACATAATAAACCCTGCTAATTTCGATGTTCCCATTGATATAGTCTCCGTAGCCCATGATAGCTGCGAAGTGATCATTCCCGAATCTGACCGTGCCAATGAACTTTGCAGTAAATTTTGATAACAGTTTAAGGTTGACTGTCATGTGTCGGGAACATCCGCTATCAACAATCCAGAGAATGATCTGTATCACCTGCATTACACACAGACGACACAAATGGAATAGAAGTTGATGTGGAACCCGAAATGTTAGAGGGTTCCGGAGCAGTTATAGTAGACATACACACATCAATAACTTTAGGCATCCATTTAAATCCTAGTGTGTTATATATCCATTTCTGCCATCTCCAACAAGTATTTGCTTTAGTCTTAGTGAATGCACTAGGTGGTACGACATTCTTAGGATGTTAAATTGGAGCTACAAGGACAACAATGTGTTTCCTAGAATCTAAAGAGGGTGGTTTACCAAGCACAGACTTAGAAAGATTAGTGGGCCTTGAGGTATTCCTATTCTTAGGATTCCGTAAACGATAGATAATAGCTTTAGCAACACATTTGTCATGACAATCAGAATTCATACTTTTATGACAAATAACACAAGGTGAATCAGAGTGAATATCAAAAGTACTTAAAGGTTTAGCCTTCGTTACATCACTATTTCTATTACATTTGCTAGACGCAATATCTATAGTGGAAGAAACGTGAGTCTTATTCATTGTCCTAGGGTGTTCTTCTACTTTAGCATTCCTTATTGATCTTCTCTTAGGTCGCAACTTCCTATTCTTCGATGTAGTGCTCCTAGGCTGTGAAGTGCAGACGTTTGGAAAAGAGACAACTATTCCTGTTTTAGTAGAAGGAAGCGCGTTAGCAACTTGTGTTTTGGCAGAAGGCATTCTATGTTCACGATTACTAAGTGTTACTGGTGCTATTCTCTTAATCACGGTAGTCGGAAGTTGTTCATACTTTCCTAACATTTCTCTTAACTTAAAGATAGTGTGAATCAAATCTTGATTTTCAGAACGAATGTTACCAGCAAAATGCATTACTTCTCTAGTGTGTGCAAGATAGTGATCAAGTTCGTTTGATGCTTCATGACGAGTCTTATTGAGTAAATCAAATATGACACCATATTCCTGTTTAACTTTTACGAGTTCTTGTTCATATTTTGAGATTTGACTTTTCAAAGACACGTTTTGATCATCCAGTTGCTCAGATTTTGGATTAAAATTGTTTGATTGCAACTGGTGGATTTTGTTTTGCAAAGCAAGTTCACGATTTTGACAATCTTTTTGACACCATTGAAGACGACGTTTTGCATTTGAAAGCTCGTGTAAGAGACGTTCATTTTCAACTTTTAAAGACTCGATCTGAAGCACATTATCAGTATTCTCAACAGTTACAACATTATCAACAGTATCAGCAGAGATATAATCAGATGCATATGACACAGAATTCAATAACACAATATTATGGATATCAGCACAGATAACATCATTCAAGAGTCGATCAACATCTTTTCTCAACATTTTCTTTTTACGTTTAGTATTAGAAATAGATGTTTCTGTTTTCTCGAAAACGACCTTCATCAATCCAAGTTCCTTATGAAAGTCCCGTTCCCAAGACAATGCACAATTTTTCAAATTTTTAACATTTGGTAAAAGATTTTTCTGAAAAATGTCTCTTTGTTCTCGCGCCAGAGGCGATTGAAAATGTTAAACTTTGATTTCAGAATGATATTCTATCTCATGTTGTAAAGTTTTGAGGTCAGCCATGAAAATGTCAAAATATCTAAGAATTTTGCGATTTTCAAGTTTTGAGTTTACTTCACTGATGGAAGGTAAAGGACCATAAATTTGTGCATAATCTGGTTGGGGATTAACATTAGAAGACTCAGACGTTTTTATGATAACCCTTGGTGTGTTAGAAGAATCTGTTGGTGTGACGAAAGTGACCGGTTTTGAATAATTAAAAGGTTTGTTGTAAACAACAGTTTCTAATTTTGATCGACTCTCGTCTTCTGCATCTAATTCCTCTTGACAATGATATTCAACAACACTCATAACAGAATTATCAATTTTATATTCTGCACTGGAAACTTCAAGATTTGGTTTGAATGCTTTGGTTGAAAGCTTAGGTTTGTAATCAGCAAGATTCAGTCCATATCCATTTGGATTGGGTTTTAAAGTAAACTTTTCAATAGCAGTTACTGACTCACCATGTTTGTAAACAACAGTTTTAAACTCTTTAAGTTTGTTTTGCAAGCCGATAATTTCTTCAAGATGATCATCTATTCGTTTCGTTGAATGCTTTTTGTATGCAGAGAACTGTTTTTGACACGTTAACAACTCAGCCTTAGCTTTTTGATTTTCCAAAGTGAGAGCGTTAATTTGCTTTTTATGTTCATGTTTCAGTTGTTCTATTTCAGACAACAAAGCATTCTTCGAAGCGGCTAGATCACGCATCTGTCTCTCTAAATATTGTTCGTTTTGATGAGATTTAGCAAAGGCGGTTTCAAAACCTTTTTCACGGTTTTCTTTAGTTTTGAAATAATTGAGTTGCTTTTGTAAACATTCAAAATCCTTGGTTAACAGTGCATTTTTACATTTTAAGTCCTGATTTACTGCACGACATTCTTCCACTATGGTTTGTTGGTCTTGAATTAAACGAGCAAAATCTGGATGAGGTAAAAGTTCGGCGTGTTCAACGTGAGTCACAACATGATCATTACTTAGATCCTCAAGTATAACCACGAGTCAATTTGATTATCAATGGAAACCATAAGGTCATCTTGATCGTCAAATGTAACTACGGGGTCTAATTGAAAATCGTCGGAGTGAGATGTGGATGACTCATTTTGAACATTCTGAGCCTTGCCGGATTTAGATGTTGGCGAAGATATTAGATCAGAGATAAATATGGTTTGTTCGGGTACCTGAGACAAGCCATCAATGTCATACACTGGGCCTGTGTCACTCATGTGTAACTCATGCATATTAGCCATCAACATAACAGCTGCATTGGCCTGCAAGTCCTCCATATCATCATCTGAGTATGCATCTGCCATAAAACTCTGTTCTTTGTCTGTGAGATTTCCACCAGCTTCATCCTTAAGAGCCAAAAGAAGAGCCTCTTTGTGATAAGCACTGCCCCTAGTCCTCGGCTTTGGGCATGCATTAGCCAGGTGTCCCTTCTCATTGCAGTTGTAGCATCGAAGACCATTCAACCCATTCTGAGCATTTCCCTGTTCCACCACTTGAGCTCTGTTGTTATTCCTACCCATAGCATTAAACCCTTTACCACCGCCCATCTGACGACCATAACCACGATTCTAAACTTTAACTCGTCCATTGTTCACAACAGCCTGATTTCGTGTGTTAGATGAGGAACGAATACGATTGTTGGATTTGTTGGTATAACGGCTAAAAGCATTAGCAATCATAACAAATCCTTGTTGCAATGCTTCGAACGGATCGAATTCCTCATTAGCTTCACTGAAAAATGCTTGAGAATTGTTGTTGTTGTATGGAACCAATTGATTATGTTGAGATTGTTGTGATTGATCATTTGGTGTGATAGTGGCAGTTGGTTGAGTTGCTGGTTGAGGAGGATAACTGTTTTGAGCATACAAGGCAAGTTGTTGATTTTCCGGATGTGAAGGTGAAGCAATTTGAGCACGGAGAATCCTTTCCCTATCAACTTCCTTTTCATGAGGCTTCAAATAATCGTACAACAATCCGTATGTAGAATGATGCATGTTCTTCGCTTGACGGAGAAAAATGACATACTTCTCCCATTCAGGACCAAGACTACTCAGGAACTTAGTATTAACTGCAATTCTTGGCATGATGATGTTGTGTTAATCCAAATCATTGATGATGTCTGAGAATCGATGATGATGAGACTCTAGTGTCTCTCCAGGTTCAATCAAGAAGTGTTCATAAGCCAAGTAAATTTTGGATTCCATATCCTCCTGATTGAGTGCAGATCCTTCCATAAGTAGATGAATGTGTTCCCACATTGCCTTTGCAGTCTTTTGAGCATCAACACTTCGAAGAATTGGGTTTGGTAATCCTAAAAGGATATATTGCATTGCAAGCTCATCAGCTTCATAGTGTAGAAGTTCTTCTGGATTCAGGTCTGCAACAGTAGCAATGTTTGATTGTTCATCCCTTGGTGGATTAGCATTTGGATCTCCGGGTACAATGACAGTAGGCATCTGAAATGGACCTTCCAAGATAACCTTCTTTAAAAACTTTCCATGTGGCTTTTTCAGATCACAAAACCTGAAGAACCTAATTACCCATTGATCGTAGTTTCCTGGAGTGAGCATTGGAGGTCTATCAAGTGATCCAGCCTCATGAATTGATTGTTGGCTGCTTAAATCTTCACACATCTTTGCAAACCAAGTGGGTTCCTTCATAGTGTTCCTTGATGGATGTTGATTGAAATCGTCTGTGTAGGGTTGAACTTGAAGACTTGGTGGTGTTTGAGCCATTTGTGGTGGAGAAATTGCTCCAAGTTGTGGAGTATGTTGTTGATAAATTGCTTGTTGTTGATTCCATTGTTGATGTTGTGGACTTAGTTGTTGTTGTCGTTGAGAATAAGTGTAAGGGAAATAGTTAGAGTATGGTGGTTGTGACATGTTGAAAACTTGTGTTGGTAAAAATGGATCTTTGTAGTCGAATGAACCTTTGTTGATGAAGTATCCTTAGGCATAGAAATCACAATAAACCAAGTAGCACTTATGCGTAAAAACACCAAAGTTACGCGTAACAGCAAGAGTTACGCGTAAGCAGAGAAAAAAACACTAAAGTTATGCGTAAACAGTAAGTTAGGCGTAGGATTACCTTAGGCGTAAGACGAGGCTTAGGCGTAATATGAATCTTATGCGTAGGATGTTCTACGCGTAAGCTTTATGCTTATGCGTAATTTTAGGGTTTTATCCCAAGTGATCTTTTACACTATCACAGTGCAAAAGATATCCAAAGTCGACGTATTTTCAGGCTTATCCAAGCAAGAAAACACGGAGTAAATCACGAAACTGAAGATCAAACCAAGGATAAAGTTACGCGTAAAACTAGGGTTTTGATAGGCGTAGCTTTACTCGTAAAAATAATTTTGCCCAAAGATGTTTCTAAACCAGATTTTTGTGATGAGATAGCTTTAATATCACCAAAATAACACAAAAGTGTGAAACTTGATGAACCAAAACGTCTAAACAGGTTACGCGTAGAACGAAACCCTCGAACATAAACTAGCTTAAAAACGTAGATCCACGCGTAAAGTTTGAAACTTTTTGCCAAAAACAAGTATTTTAACACCTTAAATCATTGAAAGGACAAGAATCTTGGATTAAAAAGTGTAAAAAACGTGTTTTTAAGCGAACCAAAGTATCAATACCGAAGCGTAAGTTCTACGCGTAGGACCAAAACGTTCACCCAACTATTAGGCGATTGATACCACTGTTAGGTCACTAGTTTTACAACACAAGTATCAAGAGAAGAAATAGAGAAGAAAGATTGGTTGAACAACACACACACAAACACTACGCGTATGATAATAAGGACGGTTATGCGTGAAGTAGTGAAAGAGAAATGAATTGAACAACCAACCCTCAAGTGAGGGTTATTACATAGTATTTATAGGAGGGAAGCTAGGCCAACACTTCCTAGTCCCTTCCTTTCTCCTATGGGCTTGGGCCTAAGCTCATGGGCCTTCTACATAAGCTTAAGCTAGTAACAAACATAAAGGCCATAATTAAGCTAACTATTACATATGAATTACTAACACTTGATTTAGGTTTAGGAGTGATTCCAATAATTAGATCCAAAGTGTGAAAGGGTTGCGACCATAAACAACCAAAAAAGGGCTTCGTCCAGTTGAACTGTGGGACGATCGGTTGTACGCAAATTCAGCCTGAGGAAGGGCGAGGTCCCACTGTTTCTTATTATCTCCAACTAAACAACGAAGTAAATTACCAAGGCTTCGGTTTGTAACCTCGGTTTGGCCATCCGTCTATGGGTGGTGAGAGGAACTGAATTTTAACTTGGCGCCTAAGTGCCTCCACAGAGTACGCCAAAAATGGCTAACGAACTTAACATCCCGATCCGAAGTGATTGTTTTCGGGACCCCATGCAGTCTCACAATTTAAGCAAAGTATAAACGAGCCACATGTGATGCATCGTACGTCTTAGAACAAGGGACAAAATGTGCCATTTTGGAGAACCGGTCGACAACCACCATAATGGAATCTTTCTTTCGTTGTGTCAATGGTAAGCCGAGCACGAAATCAAGGGAGACGCCCTCCCATGGTCTGTTCGGTGTTGGAAGCGGGGTATAAAGGCCTTGATTAGTGTGGTGAGTCTTGGCCAAACAACATATGCGACAACGGTTCAATACTTTAACGACATCCCGAACAAGTTTAGGCCAAAAGAAACGTTCGGAGACTAATCCAACAGTTTTGTCGCGCCCAAAATGACCCGCTAAGCCCCCTTGATGTGTCTCAAGTATGATTGCTTCTCGTACGGATGAGAGTGGGACGCACAAGCGACGTCCTTTGAAAAGAAAGTCGTCGCGTCGAACAAAGTCACGAAACGGGACGGTCGCGCATTGTTCCCAACAATCCTTAAAATCTGGATCATCAGCATAGAGTGGTTGTATACTCTCGAAACCCGACACATGAACCGATGACGTGGTGGTTAATGTTGGTCGCCTGCTGAGGGCGTCAGCCATCGTATTTGCACTCCCTGCTTTGTGTCGAATGACAAAAGTAAAATCCTGAAGTGTCTCAACCCACTTAGCATGTCGTGGTTTTAATTTGGCCTGCCCCTGAATGAACTGTAATGCTTGATGGTCGGAATAGAGGATGAACTCATTCGGTAATAAGTAGTGACGCCAATATTCTAGACTTTGGACGATAGCATAGAATTCCTTATCGTATGTGCTATAGCGTCTGCGCGTGTCATTAAATTTCTCGCTAAAAAAAGAGATGGGTCAGTTTTGTTGGCTCAGAATGCCCCCAATCCCGAGTCCCGAAGCATCGCATTCCACCTGAAAGACATGCTCAAAATTGGGCAAAGCTAATACCGGTGCTTCCGTAACAGCTTTTTTTAGCTTGGCGAACGCTCGTTGTGATTCCGAACTCCATATGAACTTTGAATCTTTTAAGCAATCCGTGATAGGAGCGACGATCAAACTAAAATTACGAATAAAACGGCGATAGAAAGACGCTAATCCATTGAAGCTTCGGACATCATGCAACGACCTCAGAGTTGGCCAGGTAGTGATGGCCTCCACTTTGGTAGTGTCCATGCGAATACCCTTGCCGGACACTAAGTAACCCAAGAAGATAACTTCTGTTGTCAAAAAGTGGCATTTCTTCCTGTTAGCAAATAATTTATGTTCCCGTAATATGAGAAAGATATCACGCAGTTGCTGGAGGTGCGATTCTAAACTTTTGCTAACACCAAGATGTCGTTGAAATAAACGACGACACATTTGCCAATGAGGGACCTGAAGATATGGTTCATTAAACGCATGAACGTGCTAGGAGCATTTGAAAGACCGAATGGCATAACCATCCATTCATAAAGACCGTCGCGTGTTTTGAACGCGGTTTTCCATTCATCCCCGGGTCGTAGTCGTATCTGATGATAGCCGCTTCGTAAATCTATCTTTGAAAAAATAGTAGCGCCATGGAGATGATCCAAAATATCATCAAATCGCGGAATTGGAAAACAGTATTTTATGGTGATTTTGTTAACCGCGTGAATGTCAATACACATGTGAAACGTGCCATTAGGTTTAGGAACAAGTAATGCCGGGACGGAATATCACCAGGAAAAATATCAAAGAATTCAGTAAGCCTGCAGGAATATCACCAGGAAAAATATCAAAGAATTCAGTAAGTAATGGCATCACCTCAACTGGGACATCTTCAATTGGTGTGTTCTCTTCGATGATAACTAAACCGAGCATGGGACGCAGCGGTGAGTGTCTTGTGAGGCCGACAAGATCGGCTTTTGTCACCGGTGTGATCTCTGGTTTTTCGTCTCGAGGATTAAGAGGAGCCAATGTAACATGGAGACCATCTTTTTTGAAGGAATACGTGTTTCGAAACCCATGATGCCTTGCCCTTCGGTCATATAGCCATGGTCTTCCGAGTAAAAAATGGCACGCGTCCATCGGGATGACTTTACACCATATCTCGTCTGTGTATTTGGTACCAATCGAGAAGGTCACCAAGTACTTCTGTGTCACCTTGACTAGGTTACCCTTTTTTAACCACGTTAACTGATACAGTTCCGGGAGGTCTTGGGTGGGTAGCCCTAGCTTGTCGACCATGGTGGTGGCGACCATGTTTTCACAGCTGCCACCGTCAATAATGACTGTACACACCCGTCCCTTGGCGGTGCATTTAGTGCGGAAGATATTGTTTCGAAGCCACTTGGTGTCGTCCTCCGGATCAGCAACAAGGGTATTCAACAGTCGTCGAGTAACAAGTGCTTCACCCTTGTCCGGGTAAAGGATCTCAGTTTCTTCTTCACCTTCGGTGTCAAATTGGGGTTCTGTGTCGTTGACGAAAGCAACAATTTGTTTGTTCGGGCAGTCACGCTTGATATGACCCAAGCCTTGACATTTAAAACAACGTAAGGGGGTGGAGTTGTCATTCGCTGTAGTAGGGGCTGCTGGGGTATCTGTCTTGACCGGTCCAGTTCTGTTGGAGATTTGTGGTTGGGTTGGGTTGCGGTTAGAAGGTTGGAACCGGGCAATGGTTTTGCCTTTTCGAGTGTTCTGTTGTTCGACCCGCAAGGCTAACCTGCACACATCCGAAAAAGAATAGTATTGCATCAACGAAACGGTGTCGGCAATGTCTGGTCGGAGTACTCCTAGAAAGCGCGCGATAAGCTGTTCTTCATCTTCTTCAGCCCCACAACGTAAACACATTCATTCAAATTTGGTGATAAGAGCTGCGACTGACAAAGTACCGTGTCTAAGGTTGTGGTATTCGATATACACATCCTGTTTGAAGGTGACTGGAAGAAACTTGGCACGCAAGAGTCGTTTCATCTTATCCCATGAAGCGACCTTGTGTTTCCCGTCGCGATGGCGCTGCTTTTGGATGTTTTCCCACCATAACGAAGCATATTTTTTTAACTTTATGGCAACTAATTTTACCTTTAAATTATCTGGAATGTCGCGAAGATCAAAAATTCGCTCGACTGTAAGTAACCAGTCAAGAAAATCATCGGGTTGTAGGTTGCCTTCGAACTCGGGAATCTCGGTGCGAAGACCTAGAGATCAGAGTGGATCAGCGGGCTGGTGTGGTGGTGGTGGGGCACGGCGGTGGCGATGGGCTGGAGGAGTTGGTGGATGCTGATTGTGAAAAAAAAATTTGAATTCGTCGTCTGATGTGCCGCCTGGGTGTGATTGAGATGGTGTGTTTTCAAACTGTCGTTCATAGCGATTAAAAGGATTGATTTCCAACTCCCGAATCCGGTTGCGAAGGCATTCGATCTCAACATCACGAGGGTCGGGTTCAGCAGACATCGTGAGATCCTTTTGGCTCTTGATACCACTTGATGGGGATTCGTAAGAAAAGGGATAACCTAGGACTGAAACCTAGCGGCGATGAACACTTGGCCAACCAAGTTGCTGGATCGTCGGGCGCTTCTCGGCCAACCGAGTAAGACAAAAAAACACAGGAATACGTTTAATAGAAAACTTCAATAATCAATGCATTAACCAACCATCCAAGGAGTTTAAATAGGAAAACAAATAAACCTAAATCCCTAAACTTAAGGATAAAGAAACACAATTTAAAAAGGAAACAAATTCATAACAAAAATAGACTTGCAATAATTCCTCCTATAACTTTGGTTGGATGGGATCTTGTTGCCAAATATCGCCCTTAGCCACTTAACCCATCGGACCCGTTCTCGTCGATGGGCCTTCGTTCCACCGGACCTGTGTTATGATGCCGATCGGTATCATAGAATAAGGTACTTTTCCCCAAATTAGGCGTAAGGCCTGAATACTCACTGAATTCATCCAGTGCTTGTTTGATCACCATAACAGAATTAACATCTCCATTGCATAAAACCATAAGATCATCTGCAAAGCATAAGCTTGTGATTTTCAAAGTTTCACATCCATGATGATATTTAAATGTCTTTGATTTTCTAATTTTTCTTTGAAGAGTCAATGTTAGAACCTCCATAACAATGGTGAACAAGTAAGGAGAAATAGGATCACCTTGCCTTAATCATCTTCCTCTTCTAAAATACCCATGGCTTTCACCATTAACACATATAAAGAAAGATGCAGTCTTGATACTTGTCATAACCCACCCAATAAACCTCCTTGGGAAACCAAATCCAATTAAGACTTCTTCAAGGAAGGACCAGCTCACAGTGTCATAAGCTTTCATAATATCAATCTTAAGAGCACATCTTCCTTTCCCATTTTTACATCCATAGCCTTTTAATAGTTCTTGAGTAAGAAGGATGTTATCAGTGATACTTCTGCCATGAATAAATGCACTTTGATTCTAACTTATGATTCTGCACAGTACATTCTTCAACCTATTGGTAAGAATTTTGCTTATGATCTTATAAACCACATTACAACATGCAATTGGTCTATAATCTGAGACTTTAGCTGGATTTTTCACTTTAGGGACTAAAGAAATGATTGTAGAATTAAGCTCTGCCAGCATCTTACCAGAATTGAAGAACTCTTTGATAGCACCATATAAATCATCCCCCACCACAGACCAAGCTTTTTTTGAAAAATTTAGCTGTATACCCATCTGGCCAAGGAGCTTTTTTATCATCAATACTCTTGAGAGCTTCTTTAACTTCCTCAATACTCACTTCCGAACAAAAAAGGTAATTTTTACTTTGAGAACAACACCCTAATTTTTTATTTTTTATGCTAACAAATTAGTACACATGCAAACAAGAGTCTCTTTTTCCTTTTAGAGGGGTCCAATATTCGATTTAATCGTTTAACCTGCAAACATGCATATAATACCGAAATAATGGTTAATTAGATTAATTCTATACCAATTATTTTTTATTTTTATTTATATATATATATATATATATAGGGAAGAGATCAAGTAAGAAGAATAATTAAAATAAGAATGATAAGAAGTAATTCTAACCACACATTTTAAATTAGGAGGGAAAATTTGAAGGAAGATGCATCCACTTTTGTAGGTGCATCTAAAATATGTGGTTGTGGTTACTTCTTATCCTTCTCATTTTAATTATTCTTCCTATTTGATCCTAACTCTATATATATATATATATATATATATATATATATATATATATATATATATATATATATATATATATATATATATATAGAGTTAGGATCAAATAAGAAGAATAATAAAAATAAGAAGGATAGGAAGTAACCACAACCACTCATTCTAGATGCACCTAAAAAAATGGATGCATCTTCATTCAAATTTTCCCTCCCATATTAAAATGTGTGGCTAGAATTACTTCTTACCCTTCTCATTTTAATTATTCTTTTATTGGATCCCTTCCCTATATATATATATATATATATATATATATATATATATATATATATATATATATATATTTTTTTTTTTTTTAATATTGTGTGCGTGTGAAAGTGTATTATAATATCATGCAATTTGAGACACTATCCTAGCGAACGAGGGTTCATTTTATAAAGCATTTGCAGTAAGGCAACTCCACTAGCTACTATGATCTTCCCTATTATTTAAATTATCTTAATTACATTCTGTTTTAATTGTCGTTTGGGTTACATGAAGTGTCATTTTGAATGGACAATATATTACAAGTCAATTACTATACAATTTGGACGCAACACAATCATACAATAGTGGGTTTTAGATATACTAATATAGTTAAAGGGTGTACGCAATTATCTATTTGGATGTTACAAGATGAGAAACTTGTGCCATCAATAATATAATGCACTACAATTAGAATCAACAAACCAGTAGTTGGTCGCTTCAAAGCTAGAGAAGACCATGTTGTTCCTAAATTTTCAAAGAGACCAAATTGTTGTTTTAACCACCCCAGCAAAAAACATAGAAGGCTTGGATGCGACACAGGATTGGTTCGCCAAGTGTATCACATTGTTTAGGCCTTGGATTGACACATAGGTAATTAGCCACTATTTTTGAACTTCTTTCCGGATCTCTTTCGCAATTTTACATGAGACGAATAAATGTTGTTCCGTTTCAATATCTTCATCACACAAGGCACATCTAGTGGAGTCTAAATCAATTCCTCTTTCATCAATATTCTGCCTGGTGGGTAGTCTCCTATTTGGCCAAGTGTGAAGGTAGACTTAAACCCCGTAAATCGATTAGTCAGCCGAAAAGTTCAGAAACAATTGTAAAAAGAAAATGCAACAATGTGGTTATGTGGATCATGCAAGTTGGATTACGATAGATAATAATTAATGAATTAAACAAAGGTGTTAATGTGATGTAATACTATTTTATTAGAGTAATAAATTAAACATGTATAACGATGGGCAAGACGTAAGCCAATCAATAATTAACAAAGAGAATGTGTGTATCCGTAGTCCCCCTACCACTTAAGTAATTTAGTGGTTCCCCTTTAAACTCGGTCATTAAATTATTGATCAAGTGGGCTGCAAAGTTAAAACTAATTAAACTTATAAAATAAATTATGGCATGTTAATGGGATATTCCTCTCATATTGTTAGCTTTTTTTTTTCCTAAAAGAACAAAACTATAACTTTTTTATGTAACAATTATCTAGCGAGTAAATTGCCTTCTGCATGTGTTGTATAAGTTTCCTCAACATTGCTTAAAAAGATGATGTCTAGCTAGCTATCAGCTTAACTTAGGCCGGAAGGCAAGGAGAGTACCCACTCACTTTGCACATCAGCGCAACATTAGCTTTCTCTCTTCTCTCATCTCTCACTCACTCTCACTCACTCTCACTCACCTTTTTATGAGCAAGGCACTAACTCCCACTCACATTTTTTTTTTTTGTACACAAAGAAAACATTTGCTTCACACAAATCAATAAGGTGAACAAGTCACCTTAATTTGCCTAGAAGTGTGTGAGTAGCGCGTGAGTGGAAAGGCTGGGCAAGGAGTCACACATGAGTGGAGGCTAAGGTGAGTGAGTCACGGATGCCTTACCATCCAGTCTTATATATCTTGTGACTGGTTTCTTTCTTGGGGAATCGTTATTGCTATTTGACGTGTAATTGTTAGTTAAGCCATGAAATTCGCAAATAATTAGCTTCGCTCAGTATTTGTATTTAGATTGTCTTTGAGCATATATTATAACTAGCTAAATTAATTCAAATTAAAGAAAGTTTATGGCGAAAATAAACATAAATTTCTTTGAAGAGAGCGAATCTCTAATTCAGGGGAGCATATATCGTTATAAAACTTAGTCATCAATTGCTGGATGAATTCTCTCAATACTTCCTTGATTACGTGAACTTTACCGAACTTATTCATTTCAAACAATCCTATCAGTATTTAGATACTTGAAATACTCCTAGATGAAAATATTTTTTATACAGGCATATTTTCCACTTGCTAGACAATTTAGAAATTTTATAAATGTTACAAGCAAAATAAGAGTATAATATAGAAAAAAAAAATTTGGAAAGGCAGACATATATTAACAAAAGAGAAGTGGATCCGAGGAGGAAGCCACTAAAAAGAAAACATCAGTTCAAATATACAATAACGGGCAACCATGCAAACAAAACGAAAAACCAGCGCCAAACACAAACAAGCACCAAATTCCTACTACAAAAATATCTCAAAAGTTTTAGAAATCCAGCAGCCCCAATTGGAAGCGGAAGAGTTGCAACGGGCCGAAATCCAATCTCTTGGAATCCTTTGCACGAAAGGGAAGATATCCTCCTTTTTAACACCATCAATAGTCTCTTGACGAGCGTTGACCACTTTGTTGCGCCACTTCCATATAGCCCACAACGCACATTGAAACACCCCTTGCATAACCTTACCCGTCTTGGCACAACTAATGGATCTGATCTTCCCGAGGGCAATATCTTTAATAGAGAAAGGTGGAAAATATATGGGAGAGGCCAAACCCCACCAACTCCAAATTTTCCTCCAAACTGGAACCACCTTGGGACACATAATCAAACAGTGCTCGATGTATTCAATTTCAATGTCACAAAATGGGCAATGGGAGGAGGCTAACGTCATCCCACGAGAGGTTAAATTCAACCGAGAAGGCAACCTATTCAAGGAAGCACGCCACACACATATGTTCACCTTTCGAGGAACCAACGTATTCCACTCGTGGTGTTTTCCAAGCTCGCACCCAGAAAGGAGAGAATTTTGAACACTTGTAGCAAGGGGCTTAACCTTAAATATCCCAGAAGCGTCCCCTGTCCACGACCAAGAATCATTGCGGCTATCATCAAGGGCATAATTTCCAATAACAGATAGCAAAGAATTAAGATCACTAACTGCTCGCCCACGTGTTGCTAACCGCCAACTCCAATTACCGCCCCAAACACCATTAATTAAGTTCCAACGCTCCTTAACCTTGCAATCTTGGTAATTCTCTAGCGCATATAACCTCAAAAACAAATCTTTCAACCGAACACCAATACCACACCAAGGGTCTTTCCAAAACAAAGTATTTGACCCATTAAAAACCTTCAACTGGAATGAGTTTTTGAAGGCTGGAACCAACACTTCAATGCTCGAAACAGCTTTAATCATATCAATCCAAATTCCTCTGTTCCTCGCCGGATGTGTAAGGTTACCGAACCCACCTTCGTCACCATAGAAGCTTTTCATAACAATACGCCAAAGAGCATTAGTTTCCGTAAGGAATCTCCACTTCCACTTTGCTAAGAGACTTAAATTTTTAGCACCAATGCTACCGATACCCAAACCTCCAAGATTAACATCAAGAAGAATACTACTCCATTTTACCCAACATATGCCCCGATGCGACTCTTTAAATCCCCAAAAGAAACGACGTCTAATAGATTCCAAACGATCGAGAATTTTCTGAGGAGCTTTAAATAAAGATAAGTAGTAAATAGGCAAATTACCAAGAACCGATTTCACGAGCGTAAGCCTCCCTCCTATAGACAAGTTCTTAGCGTTCCAAGCCGATAGCCGAGTGTTAAACCTATCAACCACTTCATTCCAGCCACCACACGTCCTCATGCTCTTCTGTTAGGAATTGGAAATTTCATGTTAAAGAGTCGGTCACCCCAATAATGGTCTAGCATATGTTAGCTCGTAGATTTGTCGTTGTTTACGTTATTTAGCAGTTTATTAGTTAGTTTGTAGCGTAGATTAGTTTAGTGCAACACCGTGGAGGAAGGACGGGTCTTTACCCACTGTATCCCTGATCCACAGGCCGATAGGAGGTCGTGTAGTCTGTAAGTATAAATACCCCTTCCATCCATGGAAGGGGTGGTGCTTCATTTTAATCTAATCTTTCATTTGTGTAAACCTCTAGCAAGAACACCCTCTCTCTCTACTTTCTCTCTCTAAAATGGAAAACATGTATTTTGATCTCCCAAGACCACCCGAATCATCAAACACATAATATTTGAATCCTAACAATTGGTACCAGAGCCATGGTTGTTGTGTTTTGATGATTTTTCTTGTGGTTTTGATACTTGTTTAAAACTGTTTTGTGTATTTTTTTGGTCGGTATATTTTTTGGGAAGGCAGTTTAACAGTTTTTGTATCTGTTGGTCAATGAATGATTACATGGTCAAGTGTTTGTCTAATACAGTCTTGAATATCATATTGTTTTGGTCATTTGGTGATATCTGTTCTTGTCAAAACTGGTCAAAATGGTAATTTTCGTGGTCAACCTTTTTTTTTCTTGGTCAAACTGGGCATATCTCTGTTATACCATGTGGTCAAATATGTTGCTTTCTGGATAAATATGATGATGGTCGGAATTTGGTCGGAATAACTCGCCAGAAAAGTCAATCATAAATTTATAGCGTTTTATCCATTATGTCCATATTCATTGAATCTGCATAGCGACTTGACTCCAAAGTGACCTAGCGACTTGTTATTTAACAAGTCGTAGCGACTTGGCTAGCGAGTTGGCTAGCGAGTTGGCTAGCGAGTTGGCTAGCAACTTGGCTAGCGAGTTGACTAACGACTTGGCTAGCGAGTTGACCAGCGACTTGGCTTAGCGAATTAGCTAGCGACTTGACATGAACAGAAAGTTAGATGAAGAATTGACCTGACTCATAAAGGATTAGCGACTTGGTTATAAGATGGCATCTTGACAGTAACAGAAATGAAAAGAAGATGTTATGACTAGAAAGTGACAACGACCACAATACAACTTGACCTTGATCTCAAAACCTAATACCATATTACATCTTCACCAAAGAATATGTACAAGATTCGACACAACATCAACAGATTTATCTCATCATTCAACTTGGTGTCTCAATGAAAGAAGTTAGATTGAATCTCAGCCTACTCACTTGGGTTATTTCTGTTTCATCAAAGACCTTGGAGGTCAAACCCACAAGTAATGTATTCATCACTGATTCATCACTAAATCTTTTGATCTCAGACCATTCTCTTCGTGTGATACCAAATGAATATCTAGACCAATGGGCCATAACACGATAAGAAAGTCTCTTCATCGATCTGAGATATGTCTTACATCTATCATCTATTCGAACCCAAGGAATAGAGTTATAACAATTTTCGTTATACTCTTTTTCCTCTTGTTTCGATTATGTTCACTAAGAAATATACTATATCATTCACTCATATGTCATTTGATCTCAGTTTCTCATCCATGGTTTTCTAAACGAAATAGTCAAGACTATCAAAAGTCTAATCCACGAAAATTATGAAACCATCATTGATCTAAAAGTTTGTGATAATGTCCGAATATATGTGAAAAGAACTCAAAACCATTTAGGGTTTCAAATCTTGTTCATGATTCGTTTTAATGAAACAAAAAGAGAATCATTACAACAATGTTAGACTCATATTTTTGGCTCGTTATGACTCAAATCATGATGGATCAAACTTACCTTGACGACCGTGACATCAAAGCACCTTCGCCATCCCTGTGGCAAGGTCTTACGATTCGTTGAATACCATCCCTTTGTCTTTGATGTCGACCATCGGCCATCCCTGTGGCTACCCTATGTCCTTCGAATCAAAGACTCTCAAACCATCCCTTTGGTGAGGTCTCGTTGATTAACTTTCTGAGGTAGAAACAGATGTGCCTTGATGATGTTAAGGGTTTGATGATAAGTGTAAGATAATACTATGGAGAGAGGCGGACTGAATTGGAGTGAATGTGCAGATTTGTTTGATGAGGGATTTTAGGGTTTGTGACATATTTTGTGATGGGGGCGGATCAGTTTTAGATTAGGGTTTGAGATTACTGAGTGAGTTTTAGTCAGAGAAAAGGGGCGCTATTTTGTAAGGATTATTAGGGTTGTGAGAAGTGTTGTAGCCTTTTATACACCACGATTTATTAGGGTAAGTATTTTACTTATATGGGCCGTGTAATGTTGATTGATTTGTGAGCTTGAAGGATATCACATGGGCCGGATCTTGAGGTGGATAAGTTGGGCTGACATTATTGTTTGGCCTATGTTAACATGTGTTTGTGAATGTCTTATGAAATCGTGGTTACATAAAGGCTCATATAAACGTTCGAGTTTGTATGTTTATTTATGGATCAGGTTTAATTTTATGAGGTTTATGAGTATTAAGATGTTTGAATCGGGTGCAAATTGACTATTGGCTTGAACGGGATAATCGGTGTTTCAAATGTGACTAGATTTTAGACTGGTGTTTATATTGGAAGATATTCGGGCCTTGGTCTGTTAATTAGTCTAGTCAAGAATAATGGTTAGATTGGGCCCAATCAAATTATGAACCATGGACGTGAATTTAGATTGCTAATCGGTCTTGAATCGGGTTAAATGTCACATTGATTGGGTATGGTTTTTGAACATCATCATGTTAAATTTGATTGCTTGGATCGGTTGATATCTATTATTGGATATGGTCGACGAGGTGTTAACCAATGATGCGATTTATGATATTAAGATCCGATGATGAGATTTGATTTGTTGTTGAGATTTGGTGTGAAACGACGTAATACCTTGGTTTATACACTTTCTCGATGAATATTATGTCACGGCTTGAAGTGTTTATTGGAAAATGTCGACTACGCGGTTGTTTGGACGGTATCTCTTATTTGGATTTGAAGTAAGGTTTTCTGGGCGTGTTTACTTATTTCGTCTACCCTTCGCGAAGATGACTTGTTTGGGCATTTACAGAGTGTGATAAAGACTTGGCTATTTAGTTACGGTTGTGATTCTTTCTCGATTAACCCACAACGTAGCTATCACTTCGGTGTCTCACGCAGTTGAGGATATGTCAAGAGGTTTTGTACATTGGGTACACCGTTTCTTCTTCACAAGAATTAGTACAAGGTTAAGTAACAAATCTGGGGATGTCTACTTCATGATCAAGATTGGTATATCGGGTTTACTTCTCCATGTGGTCACTACAATAGCCGACTGATTGCGTAAATGATGTGTTTACCAAAGTGTTAATTGGATGGTTGATGATGTTGGATAAGGATTTGTTGATGAACCACTACATGTTCCCCTAAAACAGATATTCACCGAAACCCAAATTGTCATAACACATTCAAGACGACATTGTTTACGGTTTTGTCTTGATTTTGTAAAATCCCGCGAAAGAACCTATTTCTCGGTTTGAATCATAGACTTGTAAAATCCCGTGACAATGGAAACATCCTGGTAATAGTAAAGTGCATTTCCGGATCTATCTTACGGTTTATTCTTGGTTTTGTAAAATCCCGCGAAAGAAACTATTTCTCGGTTTAAACCATTGAATTGTAAAATCCCGTGATGATGGAACCATCTTGGAGAAAGGAAAGCGTATCTCGGGGTCTCCTGATGCTGGTGTTACGGGTTCTGTTTCGAAGAAGGGATAAAAGGGTGTACTTCATAAATTGGATGTGTGTTTGGATATTCGTCATGGCAGTTTGGTTATTACATGGTTTTACGGGGTTATGTGCTTTTGACCATGGTCGGGATGAAACCATTATCAAAGTTCATTTAAATGTCAAAGAAGGCTAGATTTGAGCAGTTCAGAAGATGTGACAACGGTGTTAATTCAGTATTATTTATTTGAGGTTGAAGTGAAATATCACGGGCGAGTGCACTTAGTATCTGAAGGTATCGGGGATGGTTGGATGAAGATTCTTCGAGATCCTTGTTCAAGCTTATTATCAAAAAATGAAGACTTGGAAATCTAGTTATTGATGGGTGACTTTTACCTTTTCTTTTACCACTTGGGGGAATTGGGCTCTTATCACCACTAAATAACTATCACTTAAAGGAGTTACGTTGTAGTGCTCAGTGTCACATTCAATTGTGGTTTTTCAAGAGGTGATATACGTCTTATACTCGATGGTTGGTTGGTTGAAGAGTATAGAGTACTTAGAGATTCAAATGGGCATGAAGTCTCGGCACCGCTCTTTGTTACATATGTGCAAGTTTAAGTCACGAGTTCGGGGTAGTTTACTTCAGGGTCAAATTCATCATATTGGGTTTTCTCCATCAGCTGTCACAACAAAGAGCCTACTGAATGATAATGGGGTTGATCACATGTTTTTGCCAAAAGAGATTGAAAAGAGAGAGATTATGACGTATGAACACAACAGTTCATGCCTCGTTCCTCAAAGAAAAGAAAAGTGTACGTGTCAGTGCGCTTTATCTTCGAAAGAAGAGAAATCTTCTCATTAATGACCATTCTCATCAACATGCTTCATGCTTTTTCCGCGCGCTTTCATTTATCAAGTGAACCGGACTACCGATGATTGTTTTCTTATTCCACTTGCTCAACTATGATGACGATGGCAACATCCTGTGCTAATTTTGCGGGGGAGAAGTGTGAATTGACTACATTTGGATGATTTTCACTTGTTTAATCAAGAATGGCATCTCCGTATGCAATTCTTGAGGGGGAGAAGAAGTGTGATAATTTTGCATGGTTGATTGATATATGAGAATAAATGGTCAAACGGCTCCAAACTCATGTAAGAACCGAGCTTCTACTGATCGGATCATCTTCACATGGAGTTTTCTCTTCTAAGAGCCGTTGGTTGACATCTTCACTCGGATTGATGAGTTTATCGATAAAGTGCTTCCGGTTAATGCTTCACGTATACATCAACATGATGATTCCGAACAATCTCTCTGTTCTTGTTTGATGTGATTGGTAGTTTGGTGTTACCATCTTGTGTGTTCGTTGCGGCCTGATTGCTGATTTCCTTGATGAACATCTTTCTGTTCTTGTTTGATTGGGAGGGATTTTAGTTAAGGGGATTTGCAAGATGTAAGTTAATTGGGATGCTTTTTGGTGGGATTCTTTTTGGTGTGAGTTGAAGATGTTAACTATCTATTCCCCAACTGCACAATCTTGAAGAAGGTCGAGTCTACAGTCGGTTCTACATTTTCTGCTACATGTTAGAAGACTAAAGACGCGTTGCATTTGATTATCTGAAGACTTCTTCTTTATCTGAGCATTTATCAAACAGATTGTCGGTTTAGGGGAGAGCACTAATTGGGGGAGAGTGAAATGTCGAATTTAATCCCCAATTAGACTTGCTCATATTCTTCAGCAAGTTGATTCCTACAAGATTACAAGTGTTCTTCTCATAAAGATTTCAAGTATTTGGGCTTATAATATGTTGCTGATTCTGAAGTGTCAAAACCAGCAAGGGGGAAGGAGACACGTATCTAAACGCGAGTAAACTTGATGAACTTAATACTTCTAAGTAATTGAAGATATCCCGGGAAGACAAATGTTATTACCGCAGAGAAACTCAAGGTTTGACTCATGGTGAGTAAACTTGATGGACTTAATACTTCTAAGTGATTGAAGTTATCCCGGGAAAACAAATGTCATGACCGCAGAGAAACTCAAGGTTTTACTCATCAAAGCGTTTAGTGTTCTTATTCCAACGTCGTGGGGGAAGTGATGTAAATGAAAGTTTCTGAAGATATAAGAGGTACATTGGTGTGTGATGATCTCGATGTTATCGCAATCATCAGGGGAGAGAGAATTGTGTACATTGGGGATGCTCAGCTGTTTTACTTGAGGGCTTATTCTGTGATTCAGAGATATAATCACTTATTCCGGTGTTGACATCCGCAGAGATTGTCACCCGAAGAGATAATCAGTGATTCGGCCTGCTTCTTCAATGTTATCGGTTGTTCTCTCTTTGGGGAATGTGTGTACTTCGGGTCCTTGAGCTTCATACACGATCATCAGGGAAGAAAGCCATTGTTTACCACAAACATTGGGGAGGTGTTTTCCTTCCGGGCATGATGTGTATTCGGGAGAGTTCTTGGATATTGGTGTACTTCGGGTTCTTGAGCTTCATACACATTCATCAGGGACGAAAGATGTGAACATTGGGGAGTTGTTCTTCATTACCCTCATGATGTGTATTCGGGAGAGTTCTTGAGCATTATACAAAGAGACTGACTGCATTAATTCAACTACTAGGGGGAATTGTTCTCTTGACACCTTTTGGAATGGATTGCTTCAGATTTCAGTGGAAATGAAATTTGAGAAGATTATTTATGAGTGGGATGATACGTTGCTGTTCTTCTTGTTGATGATATAACCCCGAATGGAGATCCTCGATTATCGTTCTTAAATGGAGCAGCGGGATTTATGATAATGGTGTGCTTCCTTGTGCACCTGGCTAATGCAAGCTTGAAATAGAGCTTCGAATCTGCTCATCTTAAGGATTTTCGGTTTGGGGGGAAGCTGCCAGAGTCTCACTTTCAGTTGGTTCAATTCCTTTCTTCAATGCAAGAGCCCTGGAAGCTTTGGTGGTGAATGTTTAAGGGATGATGACTTCTATCTTCTTCAACGGGGCTGCTCGATATCCTTATCTCGGTACTCGTATCATCATCTTCTTAACTATATCATCTATTCTATCCTTGTATATATTTATCAGAAAACAAAATACAAAATTATACAACCAACAAAAAGAAAATAGAAAAATATAAAACCTTAAAAAACCATAAAAATCAGAAAATTTCAAAAATACCAAAAATATGTTTTTCTCAAGACATGTCTTCTGGTATCGATAACATCTACGGTCTTAGAAATGTCATTCAATAATGGCACGGGACCATAGATGAAGTTCGAGCAGGAGGTGTAAATATTCTTTTCTAAACATGTCTCAAAATATGGCTTGCAGTTATTTCAGACTGTAACCCGCGCTTATACCATGGTTTGCTATTATTTCTGGTAGCAACCCGTTTTTCAAGGAAGGAAAGTGCTACGCTTAAACTATTTTCAAAATTTTTTGTGCACTTATCCTAAAAACAAAACAAGGAAAGTATGTCGAAGGACTGCTGTTCCTACACAAATGTTTTTCCGTCTAAAATTCTTCAGAAAAATATTTGGTGTTTTAACAAAATGGTGGTTAATGAGTTGCATAACCAATCAATTTCAGAGTTTTTCGTAAAAAATTGAAAACTCAATCAATGACTTCAGAGCTTTTAATCTTTTCAGAAAATAAGTCATTGATTGAGGGGGAGAATGTTTTCAAATCTGTATCATCTAACGAGATTATCTTAATCATCCTACGTGCTTATCTGTAAAATACAATTGCCTATGTTGAAGGACTAGGTTTCTAGGATGTGATTGTTAGGTTTAGATGATTAGAGTTTGATATACACATTATTCCCATATATTTGAATGATCTGATTGATATGTTGAATTGACCTTTATTAGTCGATTGTTGTTTGGGTGTTGTCGACCACCATATATTTGTATGTGTGTTCACTAACGTATGCAGGTATATTGGTTATAAGAATGTTCCCGATCCGGATCCCACAATTGAAGATGATTGGATGCCGAAAGGAAAGGGTAAATATATCTTGGGTTGACAAATGAAGAAACGGAGCTTAACTGGACTTCAATGGAGAGTTGGCATGAAATGCAACGTAAGAGGTCTTACTGCATCAGCAGATGGTTTTCTTCAGCAAGTGAAGAAACGGAGCTTAATTGGACCTCAGTTGGCATTCAAAATGCAACGTAAGAAGAAGTCTCACTGCATTTGCAGACGGTTTTTCTTCCAACCCTACAACAACAACAACGGAAGCTTCTCAACCACTAACGTATCTTTGTGCAGGATACCATTTTTATACAATTTTGAATAAATTTGAATAAATTGTTTTGAAAATGGAATATATTGTTTTGAAAATATATTGGACTAAATTTCAAAAATCACCGGACTTCATTTTATCAAAACTTAAGTCACTCAATTATCGACTTCGGTTATCGATTGAGGGGGAGAGTGATTTAATTTAAAATATTTTCATACAATATATCTTCAAAAAGTCCGTTTTGTACAACAAAAAGTGGTGATCTAAAGATTTAATGTTATGTCATGGTATGATTTTTTCGTTAGAATCAAGGTCTTTCAAAATGAAATCTTTTCTGTTCTTGTTTGATTGTGAAATTGTTTTGTTTTACTTAAAAGATCTCTTAAAAACTATCATACCTGACACTAACAATCTTTAATGTCTTATAATGGTCCTTATCTGTCATATTTCAAAATTGAATCTTGCCACGTCTTTCCCCAAATTTTTCTAAATGATTTAAATCAGTTGGGATCACAAATCTCAAATGGTTTGATATTTCTGTTCGGGGTAAAGATCGTGTTTTAAATCTCAAATCTGTTTTAATGGAATTGGTTTTAGTCCTTTAAAGGCACTCCTGCCTCCATGTGCCAAACGATTTCAAATACATAATGCACATGTTGAGGAGGAGGATTTATCCAAAAAAACCAGATGAGTATTTAAACAAGGCCACATATTCTCCCATGTTTTCTAAACCGTATTAAATCACTTGGGATCCAAAATCTCAAAGGGTTTGATATTTTTGATCGGGGGAGAATTTGTGATTTAATAATGAAATTTGATAAAAGTTGATCGTTTTGATTCAGTTGTGCAGGCTGCTCTCTCATATGTGCTAAACGCTTTCGAATCTTGAAGCACATATTGAGGGGGAGCAAAACCATCGAGGTACAAAAGTTTTTTTAAAAGAGATTCATAAAGTACCTTGATTGTGTTTTCAAATGGTTTTCTTAATGGATTTTGTGATTGTGGATGTGCTTCAAAAGAACTCTTGCCTCTATGTGATAAAAATGATTTCAAAAATCTTATGCACATATTGAGAGGGAGAATTTTACCAAGAAAATCAAATGGCTTTTTCGTACGAAATTGTGATCAAGAAATTATTTCAAAGAACTCTTGCCTCCATGTGCCAAACAATTTTATATCATATGCGTATGATGAGGGGGAGCATTTCTAAAATGATCAAAACTATTAAGGTACATAATGCTTTGATCTCGTATCACAAGTACCTTGATTGTTTTTCCAAATGATTTTTCAATTGGTTTTAAGGAAGAATGAACTGTACCAAAAGACCGACCTACTTACTTTATGCATGGTGTTATAAGGATGGTTAGGTTAGGTATTTGTTCCCACGATCCGCCAGAACCGGAGGGATCTTCCCAGGGACAATCCACTAGATAGTGTAGAGTCCTTAGGAATATTGAAAAAAGGAGAAAAATGAGAAATGGGAAGAGTGCGGACTGAGACAGAGCTAGAACTGGAATAAACCCAACAAGGTTCTAGTTATGAAGTCTCGATAAGCACTGAAGGGGTTGAAGAATGAAAAAGAAATGAATGTGAAAAAGGGTGAAAAGAAATAGCCCTCCATCAATTCAACCTTAGGGCAGAAATCGGGTTCAATACATATGCTACTGGATGTTACTAAGGTAACACTAGTATTGAAGACAAGACGTCATGGACCCAGTGACGCACTGCACTTCAACTTTCCAAACCACTCAAGTTCCTCTTAAAAGGGCTTGTTTCATTCTCACGGGGAACCGACATAATCTATCGACTTTCTCTTAGAGATGGTTGATATTGAAGTAGGAGACCCTCTCCCTAGTCTCCGGCACAGGAACCAAAAGTGCACTAATTGAGTCTAGAGCCAAGAGATCATCCACAATATCTCATTAGGACACTAAATTATTGAAGACTTGTTGTTTCACTCAATGTGGAAAGTAAGTATATATTAAGAGTCCTACGCATTATCCTTGTGGTATTGCCAGAACATCTGAGTGGTATGTAAAAGTATTCACGATGAAGATGGAAATCCTTCTAGAGCCAACATCAAACAAGCTCTTGGTGGGTGACATGTGAGATCTTCTCGTAAGATCAAACTTGTGACAACTGGATAGAAACGATGGGGAGATTCAATCTTGAATCAACCTTGGTCCAGGAATGGAATTGACGAATACTTTTGGAAAAACCGTTCGATGTGCAAACCTTCTTTTCTCTAGCACGTCGAATGTGACTTATGTTTTCAAATTCAAAAAGTATCTCTGATTGAAAAATACTTTTAGAAAAACCATTCGATGTGCGAATCTCTTCTTTTCGCTAGCATGTCGAATGTGTACTCATTCTCTAATACAAAAAGTATTTTGATTGAAAAATTGATCTTTCTCATAAAATCTTCGTCGTATTGCAAAACTCTTTCTTCAAGCAATACGCGATTGTTTTCAAATCATTTTTCATCAATCAGTGAATCTCAATTCGCTGGTTCACTCACTCCGTGTTGTCTTCTTTGAGACGTTCCGGTTTGAGAACAGCTAGAACAGCTGCGAAACCCTGTCAAGGAGATTCTTAGGAATCCTACCTGATCACAGGCAGTACTTGTACTGATCAACGGGGAACCGTGGGCCGTGTACCTCAATTCAACGAAAGTGATCAAAGACACTTTCGTGCGCTTTATTGCTAACTGTCGTATGCAGGTACACCCCGACGATTGCAGCTGATCAGAATTGAGGAGTCAATCCAAAGCCGCATGCTTACAGCTTCCACACTTAATTTTAAGAAATCATGACTGGTGCATATCTACATAACCTGGCTCTGATATTTCATACTATGCTTATGCTTCGCTGCTGCAAATATCATGAACCAGTAAGGCTTCCGCTACTCTGATGGAAAGATGTCATGATTCAAAAGTGTGAGCATGTCGGTCCGAAAGTCACAACTTCACATGATGGCAACACAATAAAGGGTGATCCAGAGATTTACTGTGGCTGATGATCTCAAAGAAAGCTCAAAGATCATCAAGACGTGGATCAGTTCAAAGACCTCCACTAAAAGTACAAATCAATGCAGACTTTGAAGTTGCACTACAAAAGCACAAAGATTGCGGAAATGAAGAATTCAAGTCTACGAGCTCAAGAACAATGTCAAGAATAGAATGCTAGGACTCGAAATGTAAAACATGGGGTGACCTCCCTTAGGGGGAGATTGTTAGGAATTGGAAAATTTCTTAGTGAAGAGTCGGTCACCCCAAATGTTATCTAGCTGAAGTTAGCTCGTAGACTTGTCGTTAGTTACGTTATTTATCAGTTTATTAGTTAGTTATTAGTTTAGTTTAGCGTAGTGCAACACCGTGGAGGAAGGACGGGTCTTTACCCACTGTATCCCTGATCCACAGGCCGATAGGAGGTCGAGTCTTATGTAACTATAAATACCCCTTCCATCCATGGAAGGGGTGGTGCTTCATAATCTAATACTCTACAATTTGTGTAAACCTCTAGCAAGAACACCCTCTCTCTCTCTACTTTCTCTCTCTAAAATGGAAAACATGTATTTTGATCTCCCAAGACCACCCGAATCATCTAACACAATAAATATCGATCCTTTACAAAAATATATAGTGTGCAAATAATCTTTCTAATTTTAAGAGATGTTATTAAAGATTATTAAGAGGATATAAAGAGGATATTAAGGGGTAAATTAGGGGGAAAAAAATACTTTACTCACTTTTAAGATTTTTTAAATTTTAATATGTGAGCATAAACTCTTTTATAAATAGTAGAGATATTTTTTTTTGGAACGGCAATTTTATTGAAGAAGCTAGCAAGAAGCTAGAAAATTACAAAGAAATTATGTAGGGATTTTTTAACCAATCTACCCAACTAAAAGACGCTTTACATCTATACCGATACCAATAAAAAGAATTTAATACTACATTGTCGAAGATAGCTGCCTTTGAAAGAGGAACTACACCGAACACCGTCTTATTCCGAAAAGCCCATATGAACCACCATAAACCATAACACACCCCTTCTAATAAACACTTGAGGTTAGAAGGTAACCTTAAATTACGAATCAAAATCGCCCTATCGTCAAACGAAGATAAATCTGTAACTCCAACATTCCACCAAATGCAAATCTTTCGGAAATTCTCTTTAAAAATATGGCAATCAAAGAATAGATGTGTCGACGACTCCACCGCCGAATCACATAAAGGACATCTAATAGAAGATAAATCCATACCTCTACGAGATTGATTCCAACGAGTTGGCAAACAATCCAATCTCACCTTCCACGCAAGAATATTAATTTTAATGGGCACCTCTTTAATCCATCTAGTTGTAGTAGAAACGATCAGTAATCTTTTATTATCTATAAACTTTCTAGCCGAAACAACACTAAAATCCCTCGAGCCGGTTAAGTTCCAAACCCATCTATCGTCTACAGAAGACAACAAAACAACTTCCATACGCTCCAAAAAATTCAGCCACTGCTCGGTTTCCACTCCACAGTAGAGATATTAATCAATCAATACTTTAGACTTTTTGATATTCTAAACACAATTTACTTTAGGCTTTTTTAGTGCAGACATTTTCTTTCGATTTTGTAGTGTACAAAATTTATTTTGATGGTCTTCAAGTTTCAACTACGATATTATGACAATATAAAAATCCGGAAATGGTTGTTATTGCTGCCTCTAATCTTTATTGTATTCTTTTAACCCATTATTAATAGCATAAGACAATTTTCTTTCACCGTTTTTTGTTTCGTGTTTCGTATTTTCTATTTTTAATACTTTTTTTTGTCAAACTTTATAACCTGATCATTGAATAATACAGTTCAAAACAACTCTATAACACTCATATGTATTTGTATTTTTTCACTTTTTAGTTTTTTGTCTTTTAAAAAAAATCTAATTCACGTGTTTAGTACTTTGTGTGTTATAATAATTTTTCCTTGTCAAAATTATAGCATTAACAACTAATAATACGCTCCAAATCAACAAATATTTGGTATTTTTTTAGGGATTTGATAGGTACCTTAATAAAAATATGATCAATTTTATTGTAAGAGCACTTGTAACGGGCAAGTTATTTGCAAGTTATACCAAGTTAACCACACCGTCATCTAAGTTATTGTGGCGTTAAAGGTTGCACATTACCAAGTTAACGTGTGTCATTTCCCTTTATTTATTTATTTATTTATTTTTTTGATTTCTGCCCCTAAATGAGGGGTTGTTTTTGTAAATTGTTGGTGAGTTAAGGTTTAACCTTGAGAATTTTATTATAGTGGGTGTTTTTTTGGGTAAGTTAAGGTGAAATGTTAAAGCTGATGTAGCGCAGACGTGGCAGGAGGTTAAAGTTTAATTCAAGTTATGGTTGCAAATGCTCTAAAGGTAAACGTTATCAC